>SEMN01001205.1:0-86435 GCA_005408345.1 Macquaria australasica | reverse complement strand
CTGAGTGCATGCTGGGAGATTGTAGCGTTTGAGTTTCTGAACTTTTTTCGTTTTCTTTTCTTAGTAATGTGTTTTACTTTAACGTAGTTTATTGGTGGTGGTTTAATTTAGTTAACAGTTGGAGCACTTTGGGGGGGTAGTTTCGGGCTTGTTGGGGTTTTTCTCCTGCCGGTGTCTCTGCCGGTCTGCAGGTAAATGGAGACTTCAGCAAACTGACGAGGAAACATGGCATTAAGATCTCTGCCAGTTTCCCGTGCAGTGTGGAGGACACCGGGCTGGCTGTGGGGGAGAAGGTCGGACACAGCAGCGTCAGATCGGCCGCCAGGATGAACTGCGCCGTTGTCATCTTCCTGGACCAGGTGGACAAGGTGAACCGCGTCATCGAGACAGGTATCACGGTGAACGAGATGTTTGTGCCGGTGCTGCCGTTAACGCAGCCCGCAACCAAAGTCATACTATCTAATGTCCCTCCGTTCATCACCGATGAGTTCCTAAGCAGAGAGCTCTCCAGACACGGGAAGGTGGTTTCACCGATCAGGAAGATCCTGTCTGGCTGCAGGTCTCAGCTGCTGAAACACGTAGTGTCTCACCGGAGACAGCTTTACATGATACTGAACCACCGGGACGAGGAGCTCAACCTAGATGATTATGACTACGTGATATTTGCAACCTCATCAGTGATGAAGTGCTTCGGTTGCCGTGAGGAGGGACACACCGTGAAGGCCTGTCCGATGCGCGCTGATCCGGCCCCGCTTGGCCCGGGGGGGGTGGCGGGGCGGAGGATGGCTGCCGTCGGCCTCCCCGCGGCGGCATCCGCGTGGCCGGTTGCGGCTTCGGTCGCCGGCCTTCCATCGCAGAGATGGATGCTCCCTCTAGCTTCTTCTTCAGCCTGGAAAAGAAAAATGGACAGAGGAAGGTAATCCACTCCTTGCTTTCAGACACAGGGCAAGAACTCATGGAACCAAGCCAGATCCGAAGGCGAACTGTCAATTTTATTCCTCCCTTTACTCCTCGGAGTACGAGGAGCAGGCCACACTGCAAGAGGAGTTCTGCAGTGGACTACCTCAGGTCTCTGCGGAGACCAACTCCCGGCTCGAGGAGCCGCTGCAGATGCGGGAGCTTCAGGCCGCCCTGCAAAGCATGCAGGGACGGAGGGCTCCGGGTATGGACGGCCTAACGGTGGAGTTTTTTAAAGCCTTCTGGGACATTTTATCTTCAGATATTTTCGATGTTTTTAATGAAAGTCTGGCCTCTGGTTCCATGCCGATGTCCTGCCGCAGAGCGGTCCTCACGCTTCTGCCCAAGAAGGGAAACCTGCAGGACATCAAAAACTGGCGCCCTGTGTCTTTACTGTGTGTGGATTACAAGCTTCTGTCCAAGGCCTTGGCCAACAGGCTGAGGGGGGCTATGGAGCAGGTCATCCACCGGGATCAGACCTACTGTGTGCCCGGCAGGTCCATGGTAGACAATGTCTACCTGATTCGAGATGTTTTGGAGGTCTCCAGCTCATTGGGTATGGACGCTGGTCTGATTTCTCTAGATCAGGAAAAGGCTTTTGACCGCGTTGAACACAACTTCCTCTGGAAAGTCATGGAGAGGTTTGGGTTCAGCGCAGGTTTCGTGGCTAAGATAAAGGTGTTGTACAGTGACATTGAGAGTGTGCTGAAGTTTAACGGTAGTCTGTGTGCTCCTTTCAGAGTGTGTAGAGGCGTCCAGCAGGGCTGTGCTCTGTCAGGGATGCTCTATGCACTCTCCCTAGAACCCCTGTTGATAAAAATACGCTCCAGTATTCAAGGACTGCTTTTACCTGGTTTTAATAGAGGCATTGTTTTATCGGCATACGCCGATGACATCATTGTTTTTATTGGAGGCCAGAAAGATGCAGACATTTTAACCAAAACTGTGAGCAGATTCTCCATTGCATCGGCAGCGAGGGTGAATTGGAAGAAAAGTGAGGCCCTCGCTGTCGGTGAGTGGCGTGGCGGTCTCCTGGTTCTTCCCCAAAGCCTGGCCTGGAAAACAGGTGGCATTAAATACCTGGGGGTGTTCCTAGGGAAAGACACCGTGGTCCAGAGGAACTGGGAGGGCGTCACAGAAAAGATTGAGGGAAAGCTTTTAAAATGGAAATGGCTGCTCCCCCAAATGTCTTTTAAAGGTAGGGTTCTGGTTTTAAACAACCTCGTGGCATCCCAGCTCTGGCACCGCCTGGCATGCCTAGACCCCCCCCCTTGAACCTACTAGTCCAAATTCAGAGAAAAATGGTGGATTTATTTTTGGGATGGTCTACACTGGGTGCCACAGGGGGTGCTGTTTTTAACCAGAGAGGAGGGGGGACAGGGCCTCGTCCACCTGGCCAGCCAAACCGCTACCTTCAGGCTGCAGTTTGTCCAAAAGTACCTGACAGGTCCAGCGGATTTAGTCTGGAGAGATGTGGCCAGCTGCATTCTCAGACGTGCAAATAACCTGGGGCTGGATGCTGCTCTGTTTTTAACTGATGTCAAACTTTTAAAGTTCAGTGGGCTGCCTCCGTTTTATGCCTGACGGTGGCACTCTGCAGGTCCAGGACCCTGTGCCTTCAGCAGCTGGTAGATGCAGTGGGGCCGGCGCTGAGCGATGCTGTGGCCCTGGGCTCTCTGCTGGGTCTGCACTCGGTCCGGGTGGCCCAGAGGATCCTGGAGCTCTGGAGGCAGAGGCTCTCGGGAAAGGAGAAGAGCTTCCTGATGGACTACAGCCAGGGAGGGGCCACACCGGATCCAACAGACCCTTTTCCAGAGATCTACCTGAGCCCAGGGTTGGGAGACCTGACCGGCCCCCTGCTCAATGTCAATAACCCGAACAAGATGACTCTGCACAGAGCTGATAAAAAGACTATCTACTTCAACTGTGTCAAAGTTATCAACAGGAATGGACTGAGCAACAGGCCCCCCACTGTGTGGACTCAAAGACTGTCTGGGGAAACCGAACCCAGCCCACAGTGGAGGATTTTATACAAACCTCCCCTCAAAAAACGGACTGCCGACCTCCAGTGGAGGATTTTACATGGTGCCATTGCCTCCAATGCTTTTATCTCTGTTCTTAACCCTGTTGTTTCTAGCAAATGTCCGTTCTGTGAAAGCCGCGAGACTGTTTACCATGTTTTTACTGAGTGCGAGAGACTCACGGAGCTCTTCACTCTTTTAACATTGGTTTTTAGTCTCTTTGGGGTGGTTTTTACTAAGCGGGTTTTTATCATGGGAGCGGGCTACAAAAAAACAGATAAAGAAAAGTGGCAGCTCCTGAACTTCCTCACAGGAGAGGCAAAGATGGCCGTCTACGTGAGCAGAAAGAACAGGGTGGAGAACAGAGAAGGACAGGATGCCAAGTCAGTCTGGCTCTGCAACATCAGGGCCAGACTCTGGCTCGAATACAGGTTTTTTAAACACATTGGTGATTTAGACGCTTTTAAACAGCGCTGGTGCTACAAAGACGTCATCTGTTTTATTATTGAAGATCAGCTGCAGTTTGCACATGTTTTTATTAATTAAATTATTTGTACTATATGCACAATTTTACACTTTTTTTTGTAAATTGTAAATTAAAAGAATGTAAATAAAGTGTTTTTGTAAAAATCAAAATCTCTCTGTCTCTCCAGTTATCCAGGCTGAACTCTGCGACTCTGTTGTCCTGGTTGAAAGGAAGAGGAGCGCTCGTCAGTGCCAGACACAGGAAGGAGGAGCTGATGCTGAAGGTCATGGCCTGTCTGGCCGAGGCCTGAGACGCACACACACACACACACACCACATCTACTTAATCGACTTACTTTGGAGTATTAGCGCCATACTGAGCTCCTCGTTTAAGGATTTGATGTAAAATCTGGCCGTCTTATCAGTCTGAATCAGAGAGTGCAGCTGGAACAGATGAGAGCTTCTCATCCTCACTAATTGAGATGCTGAAGATTTGCCAAAATTAAATTCTGGTGTCAGATAAAGTCGCAAATTGAGACTACAGAGTGAAATCCAAAGTTTCTCTCTTTTGTCTCTTTGGTTCAGTTTGATTTGACAGTTTCAATAACCTCACAGGAGTTCAGATGTTTAAATGTTTCCAATAGTTACCGCCTCACTGCCAGTCGGAGTCGCCACTGTGCCAAACTTTTCTCATGCAGCTTTAACTGTCTGTCATTTATCGAGGAAAACTTTCAGCTGTAGGTTCAGTTCATGTTCTGTCTTCCTTTATTGCTTTTAAAAAACTCAAACATTTGAAGGTAAAATGAGAAATACAGGCGTTAAAATAAACCACATTAAATGGTTTAAAGTGGGTGATTTTGTTTTTGAGGACCAGATCCTTTTTTCTGAATGTTGTTAAAAAAAAAAGGTGTTTTGAATTTGAAAACCTTTTAAAATATTCTATGTTATGTATTCTACAACTAATATTTTCTTTTAGTATTTATACAGTAGCTGCTTGCTTGTTCAGGAATGTACAATTATATAAATATACTGAAGCTCTGTGGATAAAAGAGTTTTTAGAAAGTGCACTGCGTATTTTTTATTCTCTAAAATCCGAAGCCAGTTCTTTCATTGTCTGTGTGTGTTCTCCAGGTTGTTCGTGCAGCTGTTTGAGACACACACACACACACACACACACACACACACACACACACACACACACACACACACACACACACACACACACACACACACACACACACACACAGATGTGTCCAGTCGTCCGTGTATTAGTTTATATATGGCAGGCGTTCCTCTCACGGTGTGTTTGTGTGTTTTATGTCTGGAGGGAGTCACAATCCACCAGGCGAGCTGAGTCTTGCTCTGAGTGTGTGTGTCAGTATACATTTTTACAGTAAATCAGTTGAACACACAGATTTACACACAGCACAATGTTTCAACAGAATCATTCCCATCATGCTTTAGTCAGGAGGGTGTGTGTGTGTGTGTGCGCGGTGATGTTAAGTTAGCTGTGAAGCAGGTGTCAGCTGTGTTAATGATGCATCACGACTGTTGGCTTTGGAGTTTGAAAGAAGTCTGACTGCTGAACTCTTATTTTGAAAAAACGCAACATAGCTTCCTAATAGCTAACAAGTGCTCACTGACCTTACATTAGTTTAGTGCTACGACAAGCTAGCTTACAGAGCTAGAGTTGCTGTTTTTCTGAGAAGCTAAACACGTTTTTATAGGTTTTCTATATATATTCTGACATAAATAAGAAACAGTGATTCTGTTAGTGATTATTTGGTTTTGTTGTTAGCATTCAGCAGTTACAGCTTTCAGTAAACTTTGACTCCGTGCTAGTGGCTAAACGTCAGAACTAAAACCTCTTTCAAAATCTGTAACAACACAAATAAGTAGAAATGGAGCCTTGGAACATGACTTCACTCGGCAGTATTTCGGACAGAGCGATGTAATATTGTGTATTTAATATTTCTGTTGTTAGGGGACTTTATCGAACACCATTTGACCCGTGGTTTCCCTCGTCACAGGTCTTGGTCTCAGTGAGAGTGACTTCCTTCGCAGATTCTCTCATCTGAAGGATTGCGAGAGGCCAGAAGAGCTGAAAATATCCTGTAGGGAAAAAAAACCCTTTTTATCCTTTCAATCAACTTTGATCCCTCAGATTTGTCTCGGGACCCCTTGGGGGATCTCGACCCCCATGTTGGGAACTGTTGCCCTGGTCTAGACCACTTTGTACTCTACAAATCCGTCTCTTCCTGGGAACGAGGGTAAAAAATCTAAACTCTCCGTATGAAAATACACAGAGCTCAGATGATGTGTGATCCTGCTGTATTTGGTGATTATGACTGAGAGGAAATATTTTCTCAGCGTAAACATCTTAGTTCTCCACTTAATGAGACGGGAACTTCTCCGGATGACAGACGCGTAATCTCCTCTAAATATAACTGCAATAATAAAACATGCTCACATTAGTTATTGGCCTGCTGGAGAGAGATTTGTGTGTGTTTGTGTTTCGGATTTCAGCTTCCAAATGTGAAGCAAAAGGAGGATTTTCAAAATAAATGTCAGTCTGGGAGAGTCCGGATCGGTTGGACTGTAGGAAGTGTTTCCAGGAACGTAGGACACGCGTAGGTGTGTACAGACATGATTAGTATCAACACTGGCGACCTCACTGTGATGACAAGACGCTTTGTAACTTTGTTTGTGGCGTATTAAACAAAAAAGATATAACATGTTACTCAGGGAGCTTTAGAGCTGTTGGTAGGTTGATTTGTGATATGTGAAAATATGACCTCAACACATTGTGTCCTGCCCAGCTGAGCCCACAGCTCGCCTCTACGCTGTGTGAAGTCTGTTTCCCACAATGCATTCTGATAGCTTCCCCCGTCAGGAAACTCAATCCTGAGCTATGGGAGGCTTGGTGCGTTGAGGAATGCCATTATGTTAGACACGCTGTGTGTGTGTGTGTGTGTGTGTGTGTGTGTGTGTGTGTGTGTGTCCCATCAGATTCCCTGTAGGTGAAATCACTGTTCGCTGTCAGGCGTTTCATCATTTCACTCTGGATATCAACAGTGTGCAGCATCTGGCTCGATCCCATGAGTCACATCTAACCTCTGAAAGATCCAGCACGCGCACACACACACTCATACACGCACTCACACACACACACACTGTGCTGTATATGTATCAGCTGACAGTTTGAAGCAGAGTGTGACAGAAACCTCTCTTGTGTAAAGAGGCTCTTAAGGTGGAGAAACTAAACTAAGCTGAGAGTTTGGACTGACTTGGAATCTACCAGGAAACATTTTTAAGATAAGAAAAAGAAGAAGAAGGTGCTCTTGTGTTTAGACTAAAACGTCCTTCAGTCACAAGAAGTGAGATTCCTGTTCCAGCAAGCTTTGTGCCAGTGAACAATACATCCAAGTTTGACCTTTAAAGAAAGTTTAGAAGGTTAGGAATATGCTTGAATTCGAATATACTCCTTGAAAAATGCTTGATTTTCAACACAATCACTCATGTAAACCAAAAATATTTTAATATTTGAAATGAAACGATCCCGTCGTCACATTCGTTTGTTGTCTCCTGGAATTTCTAGTAACAATATAGATGTGATAATAAAGGCTTTGAGAGTCTGGAAATTTTTGGTTTAGGAACCTTGAAAGTGCTTGAATTTTGCTCTTAAAAAGCTGTATGAACCCTGTATTATTCCTGAGGAAGGAAGAAGCAGCGTGACTTCGTTATAGAGACCACAGAGGGAGGAGGACGGATGGAACAACAAAACGTTGTACTTGAACACGGGAGACTGTTCCTAACTATAACCAAATGTTTATTATTGTTGACAAAGGTCCCCCTAACCTTAACAACCAAGATGTTTTTGTGCCTAAATCTAACCAAACAAGATCATAGAACATTTTTGAAACGAACAGTTTTGAAGGCACAGACAAATGATGTCGTCCTGCTGATTTCCGTTCTGGAGGGCGTGGCCAAGCGATATATTTGTTGTAGTTGCATGCAGGTGATCTAGACTGTAGTTTTCCAGCCAAAGTGCTGGTATTGCTTTGAGGCAGTATTGAAGAGCTCTGGGAACTGTAAGGTTTTCATACAGTACATCACGAGTCGCCTTACTGTAACGTCACAGGCAGCTGTTGTCTGGTTGTGCGTTGAAAGGTCACCAGCAGCAAGGTCAAAGCTGAATGGTGAGGCGTAAACCCCAGTGGAGAACCAAGGTAGCGTTGCCACAAAGTTCAGTGTTTTTGCTCTCTTATAGGAAAACATTGGGAAACCTCGGTATGGAGTGGTGAACCCTGAACTTTTTCTACCGCAGGTCATGATGAGGAATAACACTTTCCTGAGACTCTGAGCTTCATTTACACCCCGCAGACCCACAAAGCAAACTCACGCGTCACCAGTGTGTGGACTGCTGTGGTCTGTTTTTCTGGGGTGGCGGGTGGTGGTGAGGGGGTTGTTTCATGAGCTGTGGGATTTATCTCCACTGCCTCCTTTTTTATTGCCTAATTCCTAAATCCTCTTGTGGAGAAGTTGGCGAGGCTGCGGAGGGGAGAGATCCAGTCCAGATCCAACACAAAGACTCTTGTTTCTGTGGGACTGAAACCAGGAGAAAGTCAGAGTGATGGATTTGCACCAGCTAACTGTGTTTTATAGTGTCTGTGTGTGTGGGGGGGGTATTTCTAGCTTTTTGCTGAGAGTTAGCGGTCAGAGAAAATGTCCTGTACCATAAATATCTGTAAAGATTAATGGCGAGAAGTCTGTGTGTTCTGTGGAGGTGAACTGCCGCTCGTTAAGTTACTCTGATATAAGAGAGAGACGTTCACACCTCAAGTTAGAACTTGTAGGTCGTTTAGTACATAATTCAAATAAAGTCTACCAACAGTTACATTCATATGCAACTACTCTGCGTTAGCAATTATTAAATGTCAGCGTATAGTGTTAAAGGAGATATAACTGTCAGCATTAACATTTTCAGCCCCGTTAGCAGTGATGCGCTAGTGATGTTGACGTCTCTCGATCCGGACTGAAATATCTCCACAACTGTTGGATGGATTGTCAAGAAATTTTGTAAATAATCCCCAGAGGATGAATCCCATGACTTGAATCCCCCGACTTTTCCTCCAGCACCACCAAGTCACATTTGTGTCCACACACATCAAACTCTTCGTGACAAAATAGCTCTGAAACTGTACCTACTGAGATCAACGCTAAAATAGTTTAACATTAGCTTGTTAGCATGGTGTCACGCATGCTAACCACATGCTACCACAAAGAGACTCAAAACGACCACAAAGAGACTCAAAACGACTACAGTCTCTTTCAGTCTGGGGGTCTTGTTCCTGTAGGAGGGGTGGGGGGCCCGTTGTCTCATAATCTGTCCGTGGCTGTAGGCCAAATAAATAACAGCTATTTATTGATATTATTTCATATTAGAATATTTAAAGTTGTTTATTTGGCGTTCCTTTCTCGCACTGAATAAACAATGTAAGTTTTAATTATGTGCAGTTTATTACTGCCCAGAGCCAGGGCTAGAGTCTTTTACGTATTTTACAAATGTGCCCCCCTCTAAACCTGTGCCCCCTCCCCCATTTAAAAGTTTCTAAACCCGCCCCCCTGCCAGAAGCTGGAGACAACATTTGCACATATGTTTGTAATTGGATAGAAATAGGAACAGAAATATGTAAATATATACAGGCGGAGAGTCGAATATTAAAGACTTTTGGTGCAGATGTCGTCCTGCAGCCATTAATGTGTCTGTAATGAATGAGAGGCCCAGTAAAACCATCAGTACCATCTCTGTCCTCTGCTGTCCTGACCCACAAACAGGACTGAGGTGGTCTGAGCAGGTCCTGGCAGCCGTACAGGACGTCCTGTCTGCTTCCAGGTTTTCCTCGCTGTGCCAATCTGCTGCTTTTGTGCGCTGACATTTCACTCTGAGACGTTTCAGTCCTTCCTCCAGGCGATGACTTCGCTCCTTCTTTTATCCACGCAGCAGTTTTTCTTTTTGCCGAGACAATCGAGCTGTCCCCGCGGGTCTGAAATGGATTCATCCTCCTCCTTTCATTCCTCTCTGTCCTTTTCCCTTCTGTTTATGCAGACGAATAAAAGGCAAACAAGGTGACAAAAGATTTACTGACAGCCGAGGACAAAGAGAGAAATCTCTGTGTGCTGCTTATAAAAACTCGTGTGTGTGTCCATGGACTCCACCTTCTGATGAAACTGAACCCTTTCTGGAAGTTTCCATCAAACATCAGACTGCTAAACATGGACGTCATCTCCTGAAAATACACACACAGTTTGGTCTTATGTATGTAGTGTGTTCCTTTATATTCTGAATATATATTTTTATAATCGTTTTGCAGTGAGAGGTGTCTTTTTCCACTTGTTTCTGTTGTTTTGTGCGCTGCTCAGGCACCCGGAGCGTCTTGCGTTGCAGGAGCACTCTGAATGCCTCAACATGAAAAAACTCAGAGCAGAAAAGCACCTGACATCATTTGCGTTTTTTTCCCCCGTTGTCCAATAGATCTTTTTCACAGCAGCCATTCTGACATGAAATAATAGGTAAACACAGGTGTTAGTAATGACATAAATGAAGGTTCTGTTCTGTTTGGGACAGAGCCTTAATTAATGTGATTAGTAACACCTGTGCAGGATGAATTGAGAGGCGGGCCTTCTGTGGTGGTGAGATCTGAGAGCAAAATCTTCACAGCAAAATAGGCCAACAATAATAATAATAATAAAAAAGTAGCAAGCTGCTCCTTTTTTAAAGTGTAGGCTTTAAGAAAAAAGAAGCGCTCCGTCAGAAAACATTTTGATTATCACTAAATGATTAACCAAACAGTAAAAAAAATTTCTACTATTCCCTGTTAATCACAAGCATGGAACATATTCACAACATAAAAACACTGGAGCAGCTGGGAAACTCTGAGCTCCCAGCAGCACACTGGTTTTACTGGGCAGCTCCCAGTGTGTGTGAGACTGTACGGAGGTGAACCAGGTGCAGCTGGTGCGAACGGAGCGTTCTCAGTCTGTCCTCCTCCTCGTGACCTGCGAAGTGTCTGGCATGAAGATGGAAAGGTGTAACTGCCGTGAGGCCGACCTGTGGATCTCCTGAACCTGTTTAAAATGGATTTAATCACATCGATTGACTTTGTCTGCAACTGGAGTCGCTGCTCGCAGTCCTGAATTAAAGCAGAGAGCGTGGAAACACATTTTAATAGATGCAAGTGTTGAGCGAAGTTTCCACAGAACGTTTGCATGTTTTACTGCAGGATGAAGCAGAGAAGCATAATTAATGCACATCCAGCTCTTTATTATTCATGTGACTTCCCTGTATTGATTTCTCCTCAGCAATCACGTCTCTTTATTTGAGACTAGAAGCTGCAGCAGAAGAAAATCAGAGCTGCTTGAAGGTTTTCATGTTTGCAATTATAATGTTTTCTCTTGTCACTTAATTATTCTCAGACTGCGAATTTGTTCCAGATCTTCTTTCACTTTAAATTTAAACTTTTATGCAGGAGACCAGAAAACACTGTCAGTCCGTACCAATTATAGTGTTTTTTGTTTTAATCAAGTTAAATTAGCAGTGCTGACTCTTTTAGTGTTTGCTGCTCTTCATGTTATAGATTTAATTCATGTTTATGCTTCTTGTATGGGTTTTTTTTGTCCTTAGGGGCCACCATACATGGGGGCTTCTCTTAAAGTCACACTGTGCTGTAAAACAACAACAACAGGAGACATCCACACAATTATAAACTAGCTTTTATAGAGCACGTCTGCACTGTTTGCTGCATTAATGTCCACAGCCTCATTTAAACTGGATCAGGTTCCAGCTTCTCTTATTAAAGGGGGCTGGGTTTAAAGTCACTGTCTGTTACTTCTTTTTTAAGTTTATGACCAAACCTCAAAGTCTCTCTCTGCATCTGAGACCGGTTGAAGTTTGATTATATCAAAGAGATTCTCTGTTGGGTTTCAGAGTTTCCTGGAGAGAATTAGTTGGTTATTTCTGTCTGTTTCTCTGTTTCTGTCTGTATTCGTCTCGTCGCTCTGTCCTCCATATTTTGTTTGTCATGTTGATGTTTCCACGGTTGTCTTGTCACCAGATAATGATTGCAGAATGAACTGTGTTGGCAGTGAGAGGATTAACCCACTGAACATTGTGTTTCTCTGGGTTCCTACAGTTTTAGCTCTCAGCCTCCTCTTCTGATCTTCACTTTTTTAAAGACGTTTCTTTTCATCAGACTTCATCTTTATCTCGACCAGCACCCTCAGAAAACAGCCTGTGCAGAATCTAGAGTCCTGATTAGGGAGGAAAACCTGGACAGTAGAGTTTGGAAGCTGTCGGGATCATAAGCACGAATCAGTATTTGTGCCTTTTTATGTGAATGACATGTAAATAAAAACGAATTAACTAAATAAGAATAAATGTTTCTTTGCATTGAACCTTCACCTCATATAAGCTTTTCTAAACCAGTAAACATGGATTTTAAATAAACTTTTAAGTGTCAAGATTTTTGACAAAATAATATTAATCTGAAGATTTCAGTTTTATTGTTTGTTTAGCCTTAAAACTCTGTTAATATACTCGTATGTATATACAGTAATTAGATGACAGCAGAAACTTTCTCATTTACCTTATTCTTTTTTATTAAAATCTAAATCCAGGATGCAACGAGAGATGAGCCTGTAAAACCCAATAGTGTAATCCTGCTCGGCCGCTGTTGACGGTATGTTTGGGGACGCCATATTCTCTTGCGCACAATGGATCTTGGGATAGGTCGGGCCGTGAAGGATGCAGCCGTTGGATCCTCCAAATTCGGAAAAAGGTGACATTTGAAGGAGCCTTCGAGATGGGACTCGTCGCGCTGCTGTGACGCATTCGGTCTTTGAAGGATGCGGCCTCTGAACTGAGAGTTCAGAGGCACAGCTCATGTCTTCTGTAGCTCTGGAGACGTCTGATAATATAACCCTGATGATGTCGTAGTGATGTCATCAGGGTTATCTCAACTTGGGCCTGCAGACTTCAAATTTATAGCAGAAAGCGTTAAACATGTTTCAAGGTGAGTAGTTGGAAAGATCTGGGCATTGACCAGGCGCAGAGGGTCTAATGAAAGATGCTGCTCCGTTGCATTATGGGAAATGTAGGATCCAGTGTTTTTTTGGGAGCTTGACCCACACTCAGGACTGAAAGTCAGGATGCCTCTGCCTCTGCTGCATTGATTTTTGTTTTAAATTGGTCTCTTGTGAGTCTCCCATCTTGCTAGAAGTGCAAAACGAAATACTGGAGTACCCCTTAAATTAATTTCTTAGGACGTAACAGGAAATATTGTTTCTCCAGTAGAACTCGTGCCATCAGATGAGCATTAAGGAAACTACAAAAAACAGCAGCTTCATCCTTTTTTCCTTCTTCCTGACATCCTCCTCTGCCTCGCTCACAGGGAGGACATTTTATCTGTTAGCTGATTAATTTGTTCAGTAATCCATCATGTCCGGGCGAAAAAAAGAATTCAAATATTTCCTCTCAAGTCTTTCTGTCTGCCTTCCAGCACAAGTATTCGTCTTTATCATCATTTATCAGCAGACGAGGCTCTGAGTAAAACTAATCCATTTCATTCTCCCTGTGAAGAGATGAAGAATCGCTGCACTTCTCTGCAGGAAGGAAGATTTTCTTCAGCCTCACTGGTGACTAAATGTCGACTGGAGTAGGAAACCTGCAGACTGCTGGTTCGAATTCCACCGACGAAACCAGGTTTTCTGCATGAAAAGGTAGAAGACAGTAAACTCCACAGTTTTCTCCTCTTGAGTGTCCAGCTCTCTCTGCGTCTGCTTCATATTAAATAACCTGATTTCAGGAGGTTTATGTGCTGAAGAAAACTAATGTTCAGGACCGTGTAAGGTCAGAGGAAAAACAAAACTGAAATTTCACGCCTGTGCAAATCCAAAAAGATTTCATCTGTAACTGCACATGAAAAAGAATCACCTGTATGTGAAGATTTCTTCGCTCTGTCTGTTGTGTCGTGTCAGATTGTTTTTTTAAACCTTCTGGGGAAATCTGCTCACCTCAGTCTTCACTTTTAAAAACACACACAAGACAAATCTTTGTATTTTTCCAGTTTTAAAGGTCAACTGAGCTCCAGCTTCAAAGCAAAAAATTTGACATTTTGAGAAAGAGTTATGAGAAGATCCCACTCTCATGTCTGTCCATCAAGTGTAAGGCTACAGCCAGCCAGTTAGATTAGCTTAGCTTAGCATAAAGACTGGAAACAGCTAGCCTGGCTCTGTCCAAAGGTAACAGAATCCACCTTAACACGTGATATCGGGTTTGTTTACAAAAAAAAACTGGACCGTTTCTTGGCCGGGACCAGTTGCCAGGCTTCAGGAAGTTACTGGTCACAGCCAAGAAACAGCGCAGCACATAACCCCCCCGTAAAACGGTGAAAGCTTGTTTTTACACTTTGCTTTTTGTACGAATAACAGCAGCGAGATGAAACGTGTTAGTCAGGGAGCTTCAGAGGAGCTGGTTGGTGGATTTTGTTGCTTGTGGACAGAGCCAGGCTAGCTGTTTCTCCCTGTTTCCAGTCTTTATGATATGCTAGGCTAACCGGCTAGCTTCATGTTTAACAGATATGAGAGTGGTGTCAGTCTTCTCATCTAACTCTCAGAGAGAAAGCGATTAAGCGTGTTTCCTGAACTTTTCCTTCAAGGCTTCTAAGAAACAGTTTCCTAAAGCAGAAAATATAATTTCAAAACTCATTTCTCAAGAATGTGACCTTCCTTCCTTCTCTTTACAAACTTGTCACAGAGACGTTCTGCTGCCTTGAATTCTTTTTCTATATTGAAGGTTTGTAGATAGAGCAGCACTCTTTGAGCAGCGGCCGCTTCAGGTTTCTGTGCTCTCTCGACTGAAGGTCACAAGTACACAGTACATACAGTACTGAACACATGAAGCTCATCAGGACTCTGGGAAAACAAACAGGTCGGTGCAGTCTGAGCGCCTGCAGTGAGCAGCGTGTTGTGTGTCTGCAGGTGGTTTTATCTGATGGGAGACGTCACTCTGCTTCCTGCCTCCATCAGCCTGGAATGTGAAGACGGCTGCCGGCCAATAAGAGCATCAGATACTGCGGCATGCAGGTCTCACACACACATTTCAACACAACATCTTTTTGTTTTGGGGATTTTCTTTTGTTCCGTTTTGATACCAAACCTGACTGAAGCGTCTGGTGTTACACAGAGTGTGTAGTATTAGTGTGTGAAGAACCGGCCATTCTGGGAATCCAACAAGCAAAAGCACAGATCAGGAAATAAAAGTAAATATCATGAGAAAAGTCTCTTAAAGGCCAACTGAAATCACACCCTCAAAAATAACAGCAGGAAGAAAAAAGGTCTTTGTAGAAGACTGGCAGAGTGCAGCTGTTACAACCACGGATGTATAATAAGACCAGTGTTTTCCAGTGGCCACTCGCGTTACTGCAGTGAAGAATTCCCCTGCTGCCCAAAAAGCATTTTTCCCATAAAAGAGACGTCTGTAAAACTGTAGACAGGACGCCTCGAACTGCAAACAAGGTTTATTATGACTCTTTCTATTATGAATGTTTGATCCATGGAGGTTTCATATTTGTAAAACTTTCCTCGAGTCGAGAAAAGCCATTTAAAAATCCGTGACGTCATCACAATGTAAAGTCTATGGGCTGAGCGGGAACTCCTGGGCGGGGCCAGCGGGGGGGAAACACTACTGCGCATATTCAGTGGGCCACATAACCCGGAAGTAAACCCTGAAGATAGGAACTTTTTTCGGCGTATACGCCAGGTGAGCAATTCTCACTGGACTGAACAGGCGTCATCTTTGGGTCCGGTGTCCAGTTCTTGTTGTACATCCATGGTTACACCGTCGAGGACAAGAGAGAAGCCTACATGTTGTTAGTGGTGTTGAAGAGTAAAGACCACAGCGACATCTGCAGGAACGTTTACATGCTGTTTAATGTGCTGCAGCAGTGTGTTTAATGTGCAGTTACGTAGCCTGCAGACTGACGTTAGCGGTGCACTTTCCTCCGGTGAATGTTTGTTTGGTGGCGCGTCGACGTGAGTTCATGTCTGTGAGTTCGATAAGATGGAGACGTTAGCATGAAGCTAATGAGTCTGTGGCTCTTGTTGTGTCTCACAACGCTGACATTGCTGCTTCATGCAAATATGGTTTAAAATGAAGCCATTTATGTTGACGGAGAACTAACTAAAATTAGAGACTCTGACACCGAAGACCGCGGTTTACATCCCGCGTTCGTGTCCTCCCTCAGCCCAGGAATCACGTCCATATGGGACAAATCTGCACCTCAGTGTCAATACAGGAAGCAGTGTTTCCTTTAAGTAGAGCGGTGGAAAGTAAGGTGGTGGCGGATGGACGTGTAGCACAGCTGACTTTTTAATGTGGGAGACTGGACTCCAGACCAGACCTGCACCTGCCATAAAAGTTCATAACCACAGACCTTCTCTAAGCTGAGTATGCTGCAGCTGCCATGTGCAGATGTTGTATGAAGAGGGAATTTTAAACTAAAATAAAATAAGTTTGGGGATTTGCAAAATGGTGGTAAGTTACCTACAGCAAACGTTGGTTGGTTTTAGCTGTGACGAGGGTCTTTTCTGGACCACGTCTTGGTACTAAAGGCGATCCAACATGTGTGATGTTATAAATGGAGAAAATTGATCAATTGTTTAAAAAATGGAGGTTGTCTGAGGTTCTGCAGCATGACGAATGTCCTCCACTTTTCTCTTCTGTCAGGTAGATGTAATGAATGTTTCCCAGCGAAGGCGATTAATTAAAAAGCCTGGAGGAAGCTGAACTCTGCTGCTGGAGGTGAGATTAATTAAGGAGAGCAGCAGATGAAAGTCGCAGCCCGAGGCTTCCTCTGGATGCTCTGAAACTCTCCCTGTGGATCAGAGGATCTCTCATCTTTAACCCTTCACACCGAACAGGAGACACTTTGTTTTACTGGTTCACCAGGAAACTTCTTCAAACCTTCATTTGTCCCTCGGTCTCTGTACTGAACTCACATATTAATGGATCCAGTTAACTGATGCAGGAAGTTTGTTAAAGCAAGAAGAAAAGATCAAATCTCTTTTTATTTCTAAATTTATTAGTTTTTTTAATGAAGTTTGGCTAGCATCGGGTCCCAGAGCAGAATTACACACACCTGTATAACACCTGTATAAAACCCTAAATAAGATTTAATATTACTAAAATAAAAAATGTTAACATATGACAGCATTTCTCATCTCTGCCAGGTGAAAACCTCATATCTCCAGTTTTGTGGATTAATTGTCATGCTTTCCAATCCTACATGGGCTGAGACAACTCTTTTCAAAAGTTAGTGAATCATCTTAAACATCACCAGAGTATTGATCGCTGGTCAGGCTGTGTACAGGCTGGCCAAACCATCTGACTGGTGGAGGTTTTGCCCTGAGCAGTGTTTACAGGAAGCTCTACAGCCTGTAAACACTGCCCAGAGCCCAGAGGAAAAATAAAAAAACTTACTTAGAGAGAGACGAGAAAACAAACTTCAAGTCTTAATGAAGAACTCCTGTTTGTCCTCTGTGTTGGATGGGAGGTGGGGGGGGGGGTTCAGCGTTGTGAAATCCGACTCTTTCAGGTGCATCGAGGCATCAGCGCGTGTCACGAAGGTAAACCGGAGCCCGAGGCAACTGTTATGTTACACCAACAGACTTCTGACCTGTGAGGGTCAGGAGTCCTGCTGGTAATCATCTCGCTACGCTTCTCTGGTTCCCAAAGGACTGTGGGAACCTTTAAGGACCAGCAGGCTGCGGTTAGACGACTGACAATAATGAATTTAAAGAGCCAGCTTGATTAGAAATGAGGGCGAAATAAAATGTAACTCTCTCTCCTGCTAACTGTCGAGTAAATCCTGCTTCACAGCTGTAAACTGCAAACATCTGTCAAACCGTCCAAAGCCATCAACCTCGTATGCAGTAGGAAGTCTTTATTAGCATCAGGACGCCCTGTGGTGTCTGTTAATCATTTGATTCCAGAGGTTTTGCAGCGCGGACCTCCCAGCAGAAACATCTGGAGCCGTCATGGACGTCCAGTGAAGAAGAAACGACGCAGAGTGCTGGATGTGATGAGTGGACGGTCTGATCAGGTAGATCTCTGCCGATCACTGTTTATGCATCAGATCAATAGTGAAATGATCCAAAACCAGTAAACACTCAGAGATCTCAAACTAAAATCTGTACAACCTGAGCTAAAAGGCTTTAAGTCAATAAACCATAATAATTGAAAGAGGTATTAAAAATCATGTTTTTTCATCACATTGGAAGAAATAAACGCACAAAACATATTGATCCAAAACAATTCTGACTGTAGGAACATGAACAAAATATTTAAGTATTTATTTAACTAAACATAAGTTATTTGGAGTTTTTGAGATATGCTCAGTTTTTTGAGCAGAGTGCAAAGGCGTTTTTAATATTTCCTCAGAACCTACACTGGTGTTTTGCCTATTGTGATGTCATTTCCTGTATTATCTTCAAAAGCTTCATATCCCTAAAATCTGCACAACCTATGAGCTAAAAGGCTGTAAGTCAATAAACCATAATGACTGATAACATTATTGATAAATTAAAACCATGTGTTGTCACCACGTTTTGCACCGCACGATAATGAGCTTTCAGCTGCAAGAAGAATGAATGCTCTAGATGTTAGGGTTTTTATTTCAGATCACTTTAAACAGGCCAGTCCGGGGCCGCCCACAGGTGCTCTGTTTTCAGAGGGTTAACACTGATTCTATATTCAGCATGTGCCAGATACACTGTAGAAGTTGATGACAACATTTGTTCAGAAATCATTTTAAAAACATCCTGGATTCAAATCAGAAACTCAGCTGGTCTTTGGATCACGGCCCTAAGTTTAGGAGATTTCCTGCAAACTAAGAAAAATGTGATATTTCAGTTTAAATCCAAAGTTCAGAGTTATTTTTCTGGCTTGATTTGTAATAACACTTCAGATCCATCGTCTGAGTATCAAACACTCCATCACTGATGAAAGTTTGTTCACAGAGGGCAGCGGCTGCGTTCAGCTTGGAGTTACAACACGTTCAGATGGATTCCAGATCCAACAGTGACGAAGGGGAAGTCCAGCAGCAGAGCAGGTTTCTGTTCGGAGCCGCTGCTTCGAATCAGCTGCAGGGAAATCGATTAGAGCCGGAGGAAGAATAAAACACCATGTACTGTGTGTGTGTGCTGCAGAAATGACGTCAGTGAGGATAAAATGTTTTTATCCAAATCCAGGTGATTCTGGTCTCAGACGGAAACAAACAGGTTTCACTTCATTCTGATAATTTAACTTTATACCTTAAAGGTTCTTAACATTTCTAAATGACTGGAATTGACTAGAAAACATCTAAAACATCATCAGTCTGCACAAACTAATAAAGGACCTGCAAATAGGGAAATGACCTGATGTCATACCCACCTCTCTGCTGCCAGATAAAACATTAATACTGGACAACAGTTCATCTATAGTTTGAAAATATTTAGTGTAATTGGAGTGTATTTGCAAAAACATTTGCATTGCTTTTATTGTACGATTACACTGTATTAACAGTGTATCTGTGGTGTATGTTGGCAGTATAATTATTGTAAATATTTTCAGTATGTTTACTGTGTTTTTAGTGTATTCACTGTGTGTTCACACTACTTTTATAAAATACTCAGAGTACATTTTTATAACAGATTCACAGTATATTTACAAAGTATTTAGTGTACCTGTAGCAAATGTTTACGTCTATTTACAACACGTTTATAGTGTATTTACAGTATATTTATATTCTGTATATGAATATAGCAATACATTCATAGTACTGAATGTTTACAGATTACAGCCTGCTTATATACACATGTATTTTGTATATATGTGTACATTCACTTCTGCACACCTCATCTGTACATGTAACACACACACACACAGTCGTGTTTCCATCCCTCCAGAGGACCTTCATTTCCTGGAGACTCACTCTAACCTTAAACCAAGTCTTCACCCTAAAATTGAATGATTTACGTTATGGGGACTTGTGAAAAGAAGGCGAGTCCCCACAATGTGAGTTTCACACACACACACACACACAGACCTGGACCTCTGTCCTGCATCTCTGAGGTTCCTCCTGGAGGCTGCAGGCCGTCTTTGAAGTCTGCTGCTCTGTGATCAGAGAAGCAGCAACAACTGCAGCCAGATGGCAGGAAACTGATCACATGTCAGAGAACCAGGAGAGCTGACCTGTGTGTGTGTGTGTGTGTGTGTGTGTGTGTGTGTGTGTGTGTGTGTGTGTGGACGAGGATCATCAGCCTGCTCAGACACATTCAGATGTGCAGCGGTGACATTAGAGAAACATTTCACCTGAAATCTAACCTGTAAGTATCAAACGCTCTCCTCTTGCAGAGATGAAAAGAGCTCAAATTGTCAAAACATCCACAGAAACTTGTCCGTCCATTTTCCACAACAGGTAAATAGGTCAGTGTGGTTCTTTGCAGCCTGTTATCCCCAAAATCAACGCCCTGTTAGGTGAGAGGGTTGTACTATGTTGCATTTAGTGATTTGCTGATGAAGCGACAGTTGATTGGAACACACTGGACCAACAGGGAGAAGTGGATTATAGGGAGGATTATTAGTTTGAAAGGTTTTTCTGGGTGTTTTTGCCTGCTGTCCTCCAGGAGAAAAACACAAACTTTCAAGACTCAGGTCTTTCAAAGACAGCTTTTTATTTATTGTCTTTAGGAAGACAACTTCCTGTTAATGTTGTCAGACAATTTCACAGTACAGATGCTGACCCTAACACTGTAATGAACAACGTTATGTTTTAATTTAGAGGGAGTTTTAGCTCTCACCTTTCCTTTGTTTTTCCTTCACAGGTAAAAGTCTCACTGACGTCGAAATCTCTCTTTCAGCAGAGACTTGGCCACGAAGGCAGCGTGAAAACTGTGTTATGACACCAAATGCAATACAGCTAACAGAAGAAAGCGTAAAAATCATCCAGTCAAAGTTTCATGCAGGTATTTGAATTTTAAATGACCCTCCATTTTGTTTTTCTGTTGTTTCAGATTTGAAATGAACTCTTCGTTTCTCCAAGACTTCAGTTTCTTTGCTCGAGGTGATCATTTTGCTTTTTTTTAAATCTATATTTCTTTTAACTTAAAGAAACCAAATGACAACATGGAGGAAAAACAACTCAAATCTGAAGAAAAAGGCCACTGTTAAAACTGACTTCAGTGTCTATATTTCTGGGAGTTCATGGTTTCAGATCCTGAAGGTTCTAACCTCTCTGACTTTAACGTCTCCCTCCTCTTCATCACAGCTCAGAGAGTTTATTACTCCCAGTTGAGACTTACCACAGTGTGAAATTAGTTTCTAAAGAACAGAACTTATCACCTTTTTATCTCGTGTTGTGTAATTGAAGTGGAGCAGAGCAGGATGGGTCAACAAAACACCAGACAGGAGGCTGCAGCAACAAAGCTCCCTAAACAGAGTTGTAATTCTCAGGGTTCCCACGGTCATGAAATTCCTGGAAGAATGGTGAAATTAGAAAAACTGAAATGGTTTGGAATCAACAGAATGTTTTGGGAAAGTTTTGAATATACATTGTTTTGGCTGTTGTTTAAAACATGTCTAACGTTACGCGAAATACATTCCTCGTATTACTGCGTGACCGTTGAAACGTCAACACATGTCTAACGAGCGAGTAAAGTTAGCAAGCGCTAGCAGCTTGCTTATCCGCAGAAATGCCTGGGATGTGCGTTTAATAATGTTTGGCTTTCAAAACGACAAATCCAATAATGGCTCACGAGAGAGACAAAGTTTGGTCGTCTGCAGCGCGAAAACACACGGCATCTGTACACTTTCCAACGTCCAGCCGGTCCCAATGTGTGAATGTGTTACGTCGTCTATAAATGACCCCGAGCAGATCTGGTTCCTTCACTGGATTTGGGATATCGCTACCTATTTTAAGTTGTGGAAATGGGGTAAATATTATGGAAAAGTTTTGAAAATTAATTGTTTAAAATGTTTGGGAATCATGAATTTTATCCCAAACCACGATGTTTCCCAGAACCAGACCTAACGCAGCGTTGTTACGTCATAAAACAGATAAATGTTGCAGGAGGATTTGTTGGTATCAGATTATATGTTGGCCAATGAGCAACAACACGTTCATAGAGAAGTGTTGAAGATATATTTAAATATAGATAATTTAGAAACAGTGTCTCCATCACATAGTTTGTATACTAGTGAGCAGTTTGGGGTTTTTTTACAGTGTAAAATGTCCTGGTCTGTACATGTGTTAGTCTCAATTCTTTAAAAACTAAATTAAAGGGATTGGTTAACAAATGAAAGCTCTCGCTGTGTCTCTTCGTACAGATTTGTTTGTCCAGGTTTGAGATATCCGTCTCTTTCAGCTTCCTCCTCGATGTTCTGTAGTTTTCCTCCTCTGCTGTCAGAGTCGTTCCACTTTAACTTTTAGCTCTTGTGCAACTAAACTGAAGTGATTTAAGTGGTTTATTTAGGAGTGGGTGTGGCTCCCAGCAGACTTCTCTCAGGGATAATGAAGATCAGCCTCTCTTGGCTCCTCCAGTGGCTGCTGGAAACATTGGATATCCAGAAATTCAATGCAGATGACTTTTAAAACCATACAGCACTGATTTCCAGTCCAGGAAAACTCCCCTGTTTGTGTTCAGGCCAAACTGGCTTCAGTTTAGTTCTCCTTAATTTCCACAGTACTGAAATCACATCTGGGGTTGCAGTCACAGGATGTGAAATGGGTGGATTTCTACAGTAAAAGATCAAATATCACTAATAAAAAATGTTTTTAAAAGAGCCGTCAAGTCTTTAAAATCAGTTCTTCCTTGTACTCATTTAAAACCTGATTGCCGGCTGTTAGACAAACATGCAGTGATTGACAGCTCAGACTCTGACAGTGTGAATAAACCCTGAGGGTTCGAATTAAACTGCCAGCCCGGTAACTCACTTCATCACCAGTTACACCCATGAACAAACCCACACTTACCAACACAACCAGGTATTTATCGCCACTCACAAACCAGAGCCGAGTGGGACTTCTAACCATCAAATACAACTTTGATTAATCAGATTTTCTGGCTGAAAGAAGCTGCTAAGTAACAAACATCATAAATCTTTAATGTCATCCTAAAGAAGAATTAAGTAACTTGTAATCTAATGACCTTATTTTGGCAAACGTGAAGAATTCCGACAGCAGCGACTGAACTTGTCTCCTCCTGCATGATGGGGTGCGAGTTCAGACTGGAAAGAGACTTCTGAACTCCAGAAATCTCACAGCCTGACACAGTAAGTGTTCAGTGATTAGTGTCAGATGTAATGCAACTAAATCCTTATGTGCAGCCCCTTAAAAATGTACAAACTGAGTCACAAAAAGCAGGAAACGCCTCGATCTGCGACGTGACAGCAGGTGTTTGACACTCGGTGTATTGATTCGTTATCAGCAGGAGTTCGCTCTGCCGCCGTGCTGAGTGACACTTTGACCACCTCTGTGATTGTATCTCGAACATCTGATGATCTGCGACGGCACTTTAACAACGCTGTACCTGTAAAAGTGCTCTGAGCAGTCTGTGTGTCTCTGCACTGTAAGAAATGTCCTACCTGAAGTAATCCACTAATCTTCTGCTCAGTGTCTTAGTAAGGTTCAGTTTGTTCCTGGTTTATTTCAGTCAGACCTCTGTGTTGGCACAGCGACATTCACAAAAAGTTTAATCTTGCTAGTTTTTGCGCAACACAAGAACCTTGAAAACCACGGATTACCTTCATTCTTAGAAATTATTTCTTTATACAATATCCACACATGGAAGATGTGGTCAAGGTTAGACTGAGGTAATGCCTAAAAAACAAAGACGTTAATTGCAGGACTGTGAGTCTCCTGCAAAGTCGGATGTTCTTCATGCATTCACCACCTCGACTGTGACACTCTTACTCTCCACCTCCCTTCAAACAAAGACACTCTACTTCCTGCATTGGCACTGGACGTGAAGCAGTTCCTACTGTGGGGGTACTAGTCTGAAAAAAACTCTGATGCCCCTATTCCACCAACATGGAACGGGTTCTGTTCCGGTTCATGCACCTAATTTTGAACCGTTCTGAGCATTTCGACCAAAAATAAATTGGTCCGAACATGAAAAGTTGGTTCCCAGCTGGAACCAAAAAATAGCAGGTTTTCCTTGACCTGAAGAGAGGATGGAGAAGGCAACGATGGCCTCTGGTCTACTATGGTAACAGTCTTCCACATCTTCTTATTGATAGTTGGTCCAAAAACAAATATCTGTAATAACAGAACAAAAGCTCGCAGGTCATCAGTGCGATGACGCGTCCTTGATTACATTGGTTCCTCTCAAAACTGGTGGAAATTCGGGCTGGTTCTCTAGACAGCACCAAGGCTCCAAGAGTCTGGAACGAAACCAGTTCAAGAAGCAGAGCTCATCTGGTGGAAGGAGGGCATGAAGGACCTGGCTAATAAGCTAAACCAGGCACTGCAGTCATCAGTCAAATACATGCATGTGCTCATTCCTAATAGATCAGCTTGTAATTTAGTCTCACCTGAGATTATAAGCAGGGCAGTCCAGCATCTGCACAGCTATGCAGGTTCACCGAACCTGGATAAGCAGCAAAAAATAGAAAGATGGGCTTCAGGATCGTAGAGACGGAGGATAGAGTGATTGTCGTTATAATAACTTTCTCAAAGTATGAACAGCTGTGATGTGTTTTGGCGTCTGATAACCCATTAAATTCGCAAGTGAAGCGACTGCGTGTTGGCAGCAGAAACGCAGCATGAGTTGTTGGAGAACTGTCAAATTCAAACTAAATAATAATCTGATCTAAAGTCTTCTCAGTAAAATGCACTGTGCTCATGATTACCGTCCTGTAAGTCTGGGGTGTAACACAGTGCAAGCAGAGCTGTGGAAGATTTCCAGGTAAATCATTTTCATAAAACTGATGTGGTGACACCATTGTGTCTGTTGTTCCGTCTCAGTTTCTTTCTTAAACATCCAGGAAACAGTCTGAGTGGAATTAATGCACATCAGGTTCACATCAGGACCTTGTACACATTGCTGCACCAGTAATACGAGGCCTCAGCTGTCTTGAGTTACACAGAATGAAGTTCGTATCGTCCAATTTTAGTCTTTTTATTATGAAATTCCCTCTTTGGGTTTCCATGCTGAGCTGAAGTTACAGTAACACAAAGAGAGAATTTTGTGCTAAAATAGCTTTATTATTACTGCTAGAAAAATACAAAAGTCTTAAACATTTGACAGTCTTTTGTGTATATTATACATTAATAAATAAATTAATAAATCATTTTAACATCTGAACAGCCTTCAGATGAGGCCCAGCGTTGTATATTTCCTCGTCTCCTCTCACCTTTCACCTCAGACCTGAGGCCCTCAGAGGGTCAGTCTCATTTCAAACTGAGTGGATATTAGATTTTCAGACTTTAACACCACAGACTCACTCATATCCATATGGGTCATTCTTTTGTAAATAGAAGCTTTATATTTTGAATTCTCAGTCCAGATGGACGGAGTTTGTCTCTGACATGTTGAGTCTACCTTCAGTCTTCTTCTCTGTCCTCTGCTTCATCTCAGGTTCCTTCTTGACTTCTGCAGAAACAGTGAAACTTGATCTGCTCGGAGGCCGACGTCTGGAGGAGGAGAGGAGGAAGAAATATACAGTTAGATGCAAATCGCTGCTGCTGGAGGAACATCCTGCTCGGTGTTTTCCTTCCTTACATTGGGATTTTGAGTTAAGTTTCCTGATATTCTGACTTATGAAACTTTGAGAAACAAAAGTCTGTGAAAGAAATACAATCTTTTCCTTATTCCTGGCTGGATAATTTAGTAAAATAGCTTTTTGCTTCCACGCCCAGCTGTCAGTAGACACAATAACTACAAATGAGAAGAGATAAGGAGCGTTTGATTTGTCTAAACTCACTAATGATGTGTTTAGTTTGAGGCTGCTCAGTCACTCGCAGCACGTTAAAAAAAACTAAACTACTAGCTGCTGATTTTAGAGAAGCAGCTGGAGAAGATTTGAAACCTGATCCTGCAGAGACCGACAGAGAAAGGACTGTGTTTACATATGAGGAACTTTACAGTAAGAGTCGTCCTGTAACTTCCTCACAGAATAACGGGACTGTGGATGGCAGGAATTCAAACACGTGTCTGAGTCGTACTGGATAACCAAACATCTCCTGTGTGTCCCGGGTTTCTACTGGATTTGAAGGCCATGAACAGGCCTGCTCCCAGTTTGTTGTCTCTCTAAGCAGCAACTTCTCTCAAAAAAACAACTAAAGAAATCAACATTCAGAGACTCCTCACCTTTAAGCAAAATTTGCCGTTTTGAGATCAAAATAGGTCACCTACGAGATTCGTGTAGATCTGAGAAGACGGGTTAGATGCTAATGGTACGTGTATTCGTCCCGAACCGTTTGATACAGGACGTTGGGTTCGGTGTGCCCTGTGACCCAAAGAGTTACTGTCAGAATAGTCTATTTATGTCGACTACTCTCAGGCACGGAACAGAAATTCTAGAGCGCGAGTTTTACCCGGAAACTTTTGGCAGCGCACCGGTTGCTGTCTGTCGATCAGCTGTAGCATGCTAGTCGGCAGGTATGCCAAGCTGTATGGGAGGCCTTTTGTTGTGTTTTATGTAGGGTTGTTTTACCCCATAATGGCTGTTAAAATTAGTTTTCAGGCAGATGCAAATATACTTAAAAAGTAACTAGGAATGAGCATCTAAAGTGAATATCTTTCAAAATGTTCTCCCAGGGCTAACATGCCCCCCTGACTTCCTAGTTGTGGCAGTTTTCTGTCCACGCAATGTTCTCCCCTTTCTTGCCCCTTAACTGTTTGCGTCCCTGAACATTAAAGCTGAAATCAATATCACTTCGTACACTGTCGCCCTCTATGGTGCTGACTGGTAATTGTGATGATGTTTGAACTACAACAAAGATGGTAGCATCTAAAGAGGCTACTTTTTGTTCTTTAGTGAGCAGCAGAACCACTTTGCGCTGGCCTTAAGTGTTGCCCACTCCTTACATTTTAAAGTTTCAACTTTCATCTTGTTTACTTGGTCACTTTTCAATGGGCAACCAATGACAGAAACCATCTTTGGGAACATTTTATTTGACGTGTACTTTGATTTTTCAGTTTGGTCCATGTCCCATCCATTAACATGGAGGGGGCGATCACTAGGGGGCGATCCAGATGTTTTGGCTTCATTTTTGGGGAGCTGTCATGTCATCCATCTTTATATACAGTCTATGGTTAGTAATGTAAACCTATGCTACACCTTTCCTCTGCTGTGAGCACCGTGTGTAGCACTGATCATGTGTAGAACGACAGTTTTAACTGGGAAACATTCA
Source organism: Macquaria australasica (assembly GCA_005408345.1). NCBI lineage: Eukaryota > Metazoa > Chordata > Actinopteri > Centrarchiformes > Percichthyidae > Macquaria > Macquaria australasica. Next base: position 59,539 of record SEMN01001205.1, on the reverse strand, counting down.
TCTGTCTTCTGATGATGGAAACCAAACCACATCTCTGCCCTCCTGTTACTCTATTCTCAGACTAAGGTCATGGGGGCAATCATTGCAAGAGGCACTGAGTCTGTCCACAGCTCTAAGTGGTGTGTTGAAGTGTTGTTGAGACTCTGACCCGCCAAGGTCTGTTGTCAAACTGTTGTACCACTGCTAGGATTTTACCAGCATCCGTCTGGAAAATGTTGTTGTATATCAAAACATGCAGCAGCTGAAGGCCACACACAGAAAAGACAGCATCACAGATTTTATTATTCAACTGAACTCTACACATATAAAACCAAACATTACAGTACCTATATTTAGTCCTGGAGAGTCGCTACACATCTACTGTACATTACAATTAAGACGACTCAGCGACATCACAGCACCCATGTGATCCAGTCCGACCTCAGACATGAACGCCAACATACGAAATGAAGCAAATACTAATGAAGGTATGTGGGTTAGTGCAGGTCTGAGTTCTGACTTATTTCTAGTTTGAGACTAAATGTTTTCTTTATTTTACATCAACAAACTGACCTCATATTCTGTCCCTGCAGGACTGTTGACCGTCATTGCAGCATCTCACTCTCAACAGGTGATGGAAGGTAAGAAGATTTATACGTACCATCATGGATTTAATCAAAGTTAATGACACTGTTTGGAAGGAAAATGGTTAACTACAGCAGTTTAAATACAAAAATATTAGTTATCTGCCTTCAACAACCCATATCTCGAAGGCCTAAAAGGTGACCAAGAAAGCCATTAGTCATTTATATCTATGAACTGATATAATTAGTGATTAATACATTTACTACATTGTTACACCTTGTCTGCAGCTTTTGTACTTTACATGTAGGTATTTCAGACGATTGAGGTTTTTTTAAAATCTCACTGAGACTAACAGGATCAGTAAAGGATGAGAAACTCAGAGAGGATCCACGTACGCTAGATCCACAATATATTCCTCTGACGAGAAGACACTTGAGGCATCGCTGAGCTCCCTCACTCAGTACTCCAGTCCTGGTCTGGATGTTTCCAGATTCATTGTGATGAAATCCAAAGTAATTCTCTCCAATCACAAAATGTATATCCAGAAAGAATCTGGAAACACATCGACATGAAATCCAAATGCTCCCTGGACAACAAACAGTGGAAACTGGGATACAGAATCTGGTTCGTCATACCCGTGTTTATGTTCCAAAGATCTACACAAAAGTACATCTACAAAAAAGTCAGCCTCCTTCTGGTTTCAGTCTTTGCACCAGATGTTGAACCAGGTGCAGGGATTTGATCCCATTCAGACTCCAGAGCATCAGCGAGGTCCAACACTGATGTTGGGTGATCAGGTCTGGCTCTCAGTCGGCGTTCCAGTTCATCCCAAAGGTGTTGGATGGGGTTGAGGTCAGGGCTTTGTGCAGGCCAGTCCAGTTCTTCCACACAAAACTGGGGAACTCAGTTCTTTATGGAGCTGGCTTTGTGCTCGTTGTTGACACAAAGCTGGAAGAACTCTAATGTCTAAAATCTCATTGTATTGCTGCAGCATTAAGATTTCCCTTCACTGGAACTAAGAGGAAAACCAGACCAAAGTACACATAGACAGCAGTCCACATACTTTTGGCCATATAGTATATATTTAGTTCATGTTTGACCAGATATAATCTTAAATGTGTCTCAGAAATGGTCCATATCTGTTGGGAATCTCAATCTTGTTAGATCTGGATTCTGATCCTTTTGGAGCTGGTTGAAACATCATCCCGGTGGCTCAAACTGCGGCTCTGGACCTGAAAAATCAGCCACTAGTTCTTTCCCATCAGCAAATGTGTAAACAAATGTCTTGCGTTTTCTCCATGAGGGTCACTGGATTCCAGAATGAACATTTCAACCGGGATCACCTCTGTTTCCCCACAACCTTTTGGTGGAAAACTTGCCCAAGGTGTTTCTGAGATTCCCCCCTCTGTAGTGGCCTTCGTAGGTCTCTGATGGTCTTCACTTCACCTCCTCAGAAGTTCAGTGCGGTGTGGACATGGCCTTTCCCCTCCCAGGCCCCTCCTCCTTCACCTGAAGCCCCTCTCTCCTGGATGAGGTGCGTCAGGATGTTGAGGAGGCGCTGATGGACTCCCCTGCCCTGACCTGTCTCTGCTCCTCCGCCTCCTTCCTCCTCTCTCTCCTCCACACCGCCTTCTGTTTCTGAACACTCCTGCACCGCCCGCTGCAGCTCCACCTGTTCAAAAAAGACCCACAAAAGACAATTTAAATTTGAGACGCACCAAAATCTCAACCATAAAAACTTCCTGTTCCCTCGTCTGGAAGTCAGGGGGTTTCTTCAGTGGGTTTTTGGTTCGATGCCTGAAATAAGGTCTGTGGTTAACACAAGCGTTTTGTTCTGCGACATAAAATCCGTCAGTAAATATTCCACTGGTGAGTTTTGAAGCTTTTCCGTGTCTTAAAAAAGTCGGTTGCTAACAAGAGTCTAAATGAGACTCCAGAGGCTGTCGGGGACATTAAACGCCATCACGCCGAACACAGAAACTCATCTACTCACTCGTCCTCCTTTACAGCCTCGTTGGGTTTATACTGCAAACTGTTCTAACTCAAACTTTCCCAAAGGCTTTTGTAGAAGAGGTCAGTGCTGGAAGCTCAGTGGTGGAGACGCTGAAGTCATGTGACCGTGGTGGAGCTGGTTTACAGCCTAACGTCAGCTTTTTACTGCTGGAGGTTGACTTTACGCTTCAAACATCATAAAGTGGTGTTCATGTGTGAAGATTATCTTGCTGAACAAAATGTGTAAGAATCATAAACTTTTGTTTTCTGCAATAATCCAAAATCCAATGGAAACATCCCATTGGCTCTTTGTGGAGGGAACCAGGGCGATGCTAACTTCCTGGTTGGACTACAAAAATACATCATCATCCCTGCAGGATGCTATTGCATGTCCTTCCATCCTGGAAGAGGATTGGGAACAGATTGGGAAACCCTCTGAGACAAATTTATGATTTTGGGGTGTAGAAATAAAATTGATTTGAACCTGAAATTAGTTTATTTCATTTATCTTGCAGAAAGTGTTTAAATAGATATCAAAAAGTTTTAAGTTTGTCCAGAGATGAGATTTTTTTGGTGCACTGCAAGCATTTTCTTAATTTTTAAATTGTTTTCATTGACTGCATTTGAGCAGCCTCGACTGAATTTCATTGCTTTTCTCATTAAATATAAAGAACAAAGTTGATGATTGTCTTCTATCTGTTGCATTTATATGAAAAAAAGCCCAATAAAAATACAATAACAAATAAAGTACATCAATAAATAATACATAATAATTTTAGATAAATCTACAAAAGAGAAACGTAAATAAACACATATAAATAAACAGTAAATAAAATGGAAGTCAATGGAAATGAACAGTCCTACCTGCAGTGGAAGCCCGGCTTTGGCCCCAAGCAGCGTGGGAGAAAACCATGGCCTGAAGATCTTCTCACAGATCACCTGAAGAGACGACGGAGAAAGAAGAAGAAGAGGAAAAAGGAGAGAGACAGGTAAGAGGAGATGGGAAGAAGAAGAGAGAAGATTGGAGTAAAAAAGGAAGAGAAGAGAGGGCAGGAAAGGAAAGAAAATTATGGGAGGAAATAAAGTGAGAAGAGGAGGGAAGGACGGGAGAGGTGAGGAAGAGGTAAAGAGGCGTAAAGAAAAAGACAAAAGGTAAGTGATCCCGAAAAAGATGCCTGTTTTTCTGTCATTATGCAGATGATGCCTCACTTTTCATTATCAAACACACACACACACACACACACACACACACACACACACACACACACACAGTAACAAAGACAATGCCTCCTTTCTCTGAGCAGATGATTGACAGGTGGAGGGTCATCAGAGGTCGTGCTCCGGAGACACCTGTGAGGCCTCAGATGGACCAATAGGACAGCAGCGTGTCATCGCCGTGTCATCATCACCTTCTGTCCTGCTCCAGTGTCCAGTCTGCTCTTCACTCATCTTCACTCCTCTTCCTCTGTTCCTTTGTTCATCGTTTTCCATCTGCTGCTCTTCCTCTCTTTTTGTTCTCTTCATCTCTGGTTGTTTTCTTCTTTCTTTTCTTCCTTCTTCTGTATTTTTTCTCTGATTATTTTAACTCCTATTCATCTTTCTTTTATCCCTCGTTTCTCTTCTCTTTATTCTTCTTTCCTCTTTTTTGTCTTGTTTTTATTTAATTTTGTCCTTTTTAATCCATATTATTCTTATTCATTTGCATTTTAACTGTTCTTCTGTTAGTTTCTCTAATTTGTAGTTTCTCCTCACCAGTTCTTTTTTACGTCTCTTTTTCTGTTTTCCAAATTTCAATTTGTTCTCTTCATCTTCTTCATCATCTTTTCTCCTCATCTGTATTTTTCGCTACTGTCGTCAGTTTTTTCTTTTCCCAGTTTTGTCTCTTTTATTTGCTGAATTTCTTCTTTTCCCATGTTTTCCATCATTTTAATTAGCTCCTATAACAGACCTGTTTCTGCATCTTCGTCCTCAGATGCTGCCGTGTTTGTGCATCACACGCAGTCATCACCTGTAGAAACATATTTCCCTCCGTCTCATATTCACGCGTGATGAATGCAGGTATCTCGTATCATATGACATGTGATCCAGGAGCCGGCGGGGTGATGAGAGTCTGTCCGGCCGTCGTCATGGTGATGACGGCGGTGACGGTGATGTCCGGCGAGGCTTTTGTGTCTCCGACGTTTCCTCCGAGTCTGAAAACGGCCTCAAGTCATTGTTACTGTTACAGTCTCATCTGAAGAGGTTATTATTATTATTATTATTATTATTATTTAAACTCCTTTAACTATAAGTCAGCGAAATGCTGTTACTTTAATAGTCACAGTATTAAGTCGAATTATTATTAATCTTCTGAGGAATCATTTTGTGAATTATAATATCTAATAATTTAAAAAGTGATGACATTGTGTTGCTTTTAGAATTACACACATTAAAATGTCTTCAATCATGATCAATACAATATCATTTTCAATAAAATAAAATTCTGATAATGGTAATAATTTAACCAATACTGACAGCTCCTGCTTAAAGACAAAAACTCCAACTTATAATAATGTAAAATATAATTTTAATAGCAACATGTATTATATGTGATGTTGTTACACCCACTGTAGTAATAATAATTCTACATTTCTAATATACATGATAATATAATTATTAATTGCTGTTATTCTGAAATCATGTAAATCTGAATTTGTGTTTTACATAAAGCAAATTAGCAAAATGTTATATATTGTTTGTAACTTTGTTAACACAGCACCTCCCAACAGTTTCAGAAGAAGTTTCACAAAATGCAAATTAATAATTGTAATAATAAGATAACTAAAACATAAAGAAGAATAACCAGAACGCTGATTAGAACAAATTTAAAAAGTAAAACATATGTCAACATCAATGTTTAACCAAATCGATTCTTTCTTTTCATTTTAATCTTAAACTCACTGGATGAAAAATATAAATCTACAAAATGTTTTTGCAGGAAAAAAAGTGTCATTTGTGATGAAACAAACAGTCACATTTAACTTTTTTTTCACAGATTGTAGATTTTTGTATTTAAATAGTTAAAATGTGTAAAGCGGAGAAGAAGAAAAAGAATTAAGAATTAAAATGACGTGAGATATGAAAGCTCATTTTAACTATTATTAATGAATGAAAAGGAGCATTCGAATCAATTGTTTTGATTTAAAACTTTATGATTATTCACATTTATTTATACAGCATTTTTTTCAAAATTAAAATGAGGATTTAAACAAATTATTTGTGCTTTTAAATGATTATTTCCACACTGCTTTATCGGTCAGTCAATTCTGAAATGATTAATGATAAATAATGTGAAGTGTCAACAAAAATAAAAATAATGACAGAAATTGTCTTTTATTTTTATAGCTTCTTTTACAAAAAACTGACCGAAGGCTAAAAGCAATAGAATTGACTCACTGAGAGTTTTAAAGATTAATAGATTTATCTTTTTCTTTCCTCTGGACATTGAACCTTCAGAAAAACACACAACTTTTGTGTCTGAAAAGAATAAAAACAAATGTATTAAAGGCAAAACTCCAGATTTCTAATAAAATCTCTCTTTGTGGAGGATTTAAAAACATGTCGGCAGGTTCAAGCCTCCGATCAGTAATTATCATTCCACACGCCACGTTGCTGCACACACGTAATTAAATGTTGTGAAAGACAGATTACCCAGAATTCTTCTGACAGCCCTGTAATTTAGCAACCACCTTCTTTAGACCTGCGGCGAACGAACGGCGGCGTGAACGTGTCGAGGCCTCCGTTTATATTTTCTGTCCGAGCAACAGGAGGAGAAAATCCTCCACAGGTAACCGGTGACAGAAAAGGTCAAAGTTCACAGACACTGCGGTGAAGAGAAAAAACCCAAAAAATTCACACATTCAAACCTGAATTTTGCAGCTTTTTTTGCTGTTTTTCTTGTTTTTCAATTTAAAAGACTAATGTGTTATTTTTTAGAAGAATGCATTAATGTTCTTTAATGATTTATAATTCTTAAAGACGCTTGCTTCCTAATTTATGTCATTTGAACTACAAATGCTCTGAAACTGATTAAGTCAACTAAGTTGCAGATTGGAAACAGAAAGATGATATTTTCTGTGATTTTTATCTCTCACCATAAAGATCTAAAATTCTGTATCAGCATAATAAATAAATGCAGCATGTTACACACCAAATGATCACCCTGCAAACTGAAGAATAGACCTCCTGAGAGGACCTATATTCACGGCCCGTCTGCGTCTCACCTGCAGGTTGCTGTTCCGGCGGCGGGGGCTGCACCTGCGCGTGTTCAGGTTACACCTGGACGAACAGTCGAAGAAGTTACAGTCGTCGTCGCTGCTGCAGTTCTGGTCCAGGATGTCCCTCATCTTCGGCTCGAAGAACGCCATGTCCACGTCGATCGCCACCACCTGCAGGATTTAAAGATGTAAAATTACAGCGAATCATGATATTATAACTAATTATAGAAGTACCTCAGGGTGCTGTATGGAGTTTGAACATCTCACCTGAATACTTTTACACTTTTACAATTTAAGTATTCTGTTTATACATTTTACAATTCATGAATTATTTATGATTTAAAAATTATATTTGCACCTTTAATTTAATAATTTTACAACCTTTTTGCAAATATTGTTTATAATAAATGTAACTGAACACTTAAAGAAATAGTTTGTTTTTTTAAAGGAAACAAAACATCAGTTGATTCTAATTAACTTCTGAAATATGATGATAAATATTCAGGTGGCACACTCCAGACTCAGGATCTTTATAAATCACTGAAGTGTCAAGTTTAAGATATTTTGTCACTTGTTGTTAAAAACACAAACTCCAGATTTATTATATTAATATATATATTAAAATTTTAATATCAGGTGAATCAGAGCCAACAGTTCTCTTTCTGATGGTTTTTGAGGAGGTATTTCTGTTTGTGTATATTTACAGTGTATTAATGTCCTGCTGCTGAAGTGAAGTGAAGTGAGTTCGGTTTACTGGAGTTGACCTGCTGGCAGGTGAGTCTTCTCTCTGATGTTACAGCCTGTTTCTCTGCTGCTGAATGAACTCATACTGCAAGTCCTCCGCTATTATCTGTGTATATATATCAAGATCCAACAAATAGTCCTGTGTCTTTAAAGAATACGTCTGGCTTCATTCTATCTTTTTCTTGTTGTCAACAAAGCTCATGAAAAAACAAAACCAACAGCATGTCAGTCCGTCTCTCAGTCCTGTCTGACTTCCTGTCTGGGGCTCTCAGCTCCGAGCCCGTTGGTTCCTACTGAAGATGTAAATCTTTAAAAACACCTCACACACATAGAGTTTCATTTTTGTTTTTATCAAACCAACAGGAGGAAATAGTGCATTTGTTGGGGACTATTTCTAGCAGTGGATGAATCCACATGTGGTGCTCTAGTGAGTATTTGGGGCAGCAGGATGGTGTGTTTTTAATAGTTTTTGGACGACAATGGAGCTCTGTTGGCACAGAGGAAGAAGACATATCAAGTATCACAGCCTGTTAGTAGATTCAGTGGTTTCACCAGACTTATACTTTAATAAGATGAAATTATTCTTTACATTCACACCTTTCTGGAAGCTGTTTTTACTGTCGGAGAAACAAAAAGTCATTAAAATCATATGTTTTGTCTCTAAAATAAAAGATGAGATAAACATGAACGCTGCTGCAGACGAAGCTCCTTCTGTTTTGGTGGTGAACATTACGGCAGTTCTTGTTTTATACACGACTTTTTACAATGTTGGCATTATAAACAGTGAGTTGTTAAATCTGTTCCATGTCAACACTTTTATAGGAAAAACACTAATCCTGCTAATACCATAAGAACAGTAATGAGCCGCTGGTTTACTTGACATTTGTTGGAGCTACAAACAGCACATGTGCTCATTTTCCAGTAATCATGAGCCTGAAGTGTGAGAGATAAAACAGTTTATGTTCAGTTGTGTTTGTTGGCCGGAGCCCAGCACAGACCTGACATGCTGTTGAATTCATTCTGCTGCATAAACCATGAAACCCTCTGACAGTGCTGAGAAAACAGCTGCAGACATGTGCTTTATTTTCTCAGCACTGCTCCGCCCCCAAACGCTTGTGATGCATCTAAACTCGGCTTCGATTTGTGACCGAAAGAAAACACAGATCATCCGAGTTAAAATAAGCAAACTTCCACTTTAAATTATAATATTACAGATGAATAATAAAGGATGGATTAGTTCCACCTCAAAGAAAACTTTGCATGTAGCTTTATTTTCACTGTAACTGTATTTTTCATGTGAGATCACATGAAAAGCATCCATTAAAATAAAAAAAGAAAAAGCTAAAAGCTGCTTTGGATTTCATGTTTCCTCCAAGAACAACAAAAAATACCCTTCCTGTCTGAAGGTCGTCTGATCTGGGAGGAAATTCTGGGCAAAATCTGCACGTAAATCTACGAAACTCTCAAAAATAACAAATGAGCTAGTTTAAGATGAACAATAACTAATAATATCCAGAGGCAGTGAGGGTCAGTGCCAGAACAGGATCAGTACTGAAGAGTTTTTGTACATGTCCATCTTTTTATAGAAATTATATCTACATTTACACAATTATGTTGGAAACGTTTCTGAAAATTAAATTTTCTATTTCTGTAGTTTTAAGTTGTCACTAAAAACTCTCTGAACAGTGTCTTCTGACTGTCCGGCTGCTAAAAACCAGATGAGTCACCTCCAGTTATCACCACAGAGATAAGTCAGTGCTTTGCAGACTGTTTTCGCCCTGGGTTTCGCCTCTCAGGCTACACACAGGCTGGATCTTCTTAGTGGAGGTTGTATGCAGCCTGAGGATGACTGCAGGCTCTCAGGGCTTTAAAGAGGTACTTCCACCTCCCCCGTACATGCATAGATAAATAATAAGATATATAATTAAATTTATAAGGTTCCCAGTTGACTCTTCAAATGCTCAAATCTTTCTGTGGAATCCTTCTTGGCTTGAGTGAGGAACTTTTTCCAGGTAGAATCAGCCGTCTCTCTGGTTCTGAGATGGCGTGATCGAGTCGACATTATTAACATGCAAGGTGGGCGGGAGTTATAGTTTGTTTGAGTTTAACGTGGTTTTATCAAAAGGTTTGCTCCAACAAAGAAAGGGGAGTTGGGCGGAGGGACTTATACTCCATAAAACTACACAATCATAAAGGATCAGTGTTAATAATGCAGAGATTTATAGAGCAGATGACCTTTTCTAACTTAACACAAGACTTTAAGGTGAAGGGTTCTCCCTGAACTGCAAGGCTTCTGACAGATTATTTCACAGGATTTATGATTGTGTGCGTGTGTGTGTGTGTGTGTGTAGCCTGCAGTATAGATGCAGAATGACCTTCTCTTTCCCAGCAGCAGGGTCACATCTTCTGCTTTAGGCTGAAAAAACATCTCTTCAAGAAAAACCTCACGTAATCCGCCGTCCGCTCTCTGATCTCCATCTCTACTCTCTCTAATAGCTTTTTTTTAAACTTCTCCTTTTATCTCTTTTCTTCCTGCTTTGCTTTTATTCTGTTTATGTTCGTTACACTCTCAGAAAACATTAAGGCCACTCAGAGTTGCTTGGTGGTTTTTGTTTGCGGGTCACTCTGGAGGAGAAGGTCACAAACTGCCTGCAAAGTGAATCTAAACGTAGATTAAAACTCACCGTCAGGTCCTTCCTGATGGCAAAGTTCTCTGGTTTGATGTCGCACAAGTGCAGCTTGTGGGTGAAGTCGTTGTCAAAGTGCCACACCATGTCCAGAAAACTCAGCGCGATGCGATGCACCATCTCCCTGGCGGTCCACCTCCCCCGGGCTCCACCTTGGCCCTGACCCTGCAGCCCAGAAACAGCCACCTCCTCCAGGGAGAAGATGTTCTGGTCCCAGGCGTGCCCGGCAGACAGGTACTCCACAGCGTAGAAATGACCGCAGGAGCCCAGCACCTTGGCCACGTGGGTGCTGAGGTCCTGCAGGACTCTGGAGAACAGAGGAACAAATAAACACATCAGAGATCAGTTTTAAAGAGGAAATAAGTTTTACTGGCCAGCAGCACAAAGTGACTGTAAAGCAGCATGAGAGCAGTCCAGGTAATTTATTCACTTCACCTGGATGGACAACAAACAGTGAAACACTGAGCCTCAGGTTGTGTTGCCGAGCGGCTGATGTCGGAGTGAAGTTAGAGAGGATCTTTGGATAAATTCAGCTGTCCGAGCTCTTTACATCGTGGATACATTTCAGATAGATTTGGCTTCTTCGGTGCAGTGTTTTGTTCCTGAGTGCAATGACAAACTCTTTCTTTTACCTTCCATAACTCTGTTTCTTAAAGCTCAGTGTCACTGTTAAAACAAAAGCTCACAACGGGCATGTTTTCAGTTGAAGATGTGATTATCGGTTCTGTCACTGTGGTAGAACCATCACATTTCTATATTTTTGAGTATCTACACAGGACAAAGTTATCCCGCTTTTATATTGGTGTGTATTCAGATTTTTAGCCCTGCTGACAGCGTGGCTCCAAGAACAGCAGACTGAAATATCTCAACAACTTTTGGACGGATTGCCATGCAGTTCATGTTTACTGCTAATTAGCTAATGTTAGCATGCTAACACGCTAAACTAAGATGGTGAACATGGTGAGCATTATACCTGCTAAACATCAACATGTTAGCATGCTGATGTTAGCATTTAGCTACAGCCTCACAGAGCTGCTAGCATGGCTGCAGAAATCAGTCTGAAAACTGGTCTGTTGCTTCCACTGTTGTTGTTTATCATGCAACAACAACAGAAACACTTTTTTACACATTTTGACCTTTACTGTGTGTCATCCTGGTCTCTGCAAGACTAACCAGTTAACGAACCTACTGCTTTATTCTGCTCAGTGATGGAGAACGGTGCGACAGGAGACCAAACATCCTGGAGTCTCAACACATTTTAGAGCAATAAGCCTCATTTTCAAGATAAAACAGTGAGGTTTTGTATTCCAGTGGGGACAACAGCTTGAAAACATCACTTGGTATCAGCTGCAGGTCGTTATAGATTGGTGTTTGAGTGAATATCACCCCCTTTACAGGTCAGACTAATCCACAGGAGTGTGTTATCCCCCTCTTCTCTGTTGTTTCTGTCCCTACATCCATCCACCCCCCCTCCCAAGTACCGCACACACAAACACACTTCTTTGTTTATATCCTCAACTCCATTTGTCACTGCAGCTCTGTCTGCAGGCCTCCAGATAAGCAGCAGCACAGGTCACCTCGCCTCGTCGGTTTTATTTTTGGACTCGGTGGAGGTTTGGCTTCCAGCCTGTTGGGCTGTCTGAGCGTCTGTGCCCTCAGACTGAAAACAAGCTCATGTCTTTCTCTCTTCGTCCTCCAGCCACAAAAAAAACAAAACATTTCTCACATTTTAAAGGATGAGACAAGCTTGTTTGGTAAGACAAAACTATAGTAGTTAAGTAAGATGGCAGAAACATGTTGTTGTTTTTTTGGTGAAAACTAAAGATGGCGATGTTGGTCAGCCCTGCAGTGAGACACTTCAACAACTACAGGCCCAATTACCATCAGATTAGCTGCGAATCAAATCATGGTCTCCAGAGGATGAATCCTAATGATTTTGGTGACACCCTGACCTTTCGTGTAGCACCACCATCGGGCCAACATTTACATATCTCACAAGAAATATGAGAATCCAATGGGCAGACTACCAAGATAATTCCTGAGTTCATTCGTGCTCTCCAGAGGATGAACCTTTACATTTCTGACGCTGCACGAACTCTCCTCCTTTCACTTACATTTTTCACGTTTAGCTCCATTAACGCTAAGATTCCACACATTTTTACTAATTTTGTTATTTGCATTTTATAAATACACATATCACAGACATAAACACACATATAAAGCTCATTAAATCACCTAACGTACATTTTTTATTTTCTTCTTTTTTTCTCTGTCAAATGCACTTCATTTAAATTCAAACTCAGATATGTTATTGCAGTCTCCACTTTATGGTTGAAATAACAAATTAATATAAAACTGAACTTGAAATATCAAAATTATCAGTATGTGGACAGGGTGTAGTGACCATAGCAGCCTCTAGGGGGACGAGAGCCACTTTAGACTTTGATTAAATCGTTCATGCGCACCATCTTTGACTAAAGGTGTCAATATCCTTCAGAGTGCCTTTCAAATTATTTAACAGCACCTTAAAATCCCCTTTTTGACAACAGAATCTGCTCTGATGTTTTTTTGTAACATCCTGAAACCAACAATGAGACAACCACGCTCTCTTTTTTCATTCTTCACTCGAATACTTCAGTCACTTTTCGTACGAACCAAGTACCAAATTTAAAGGTAGTTATTCCCTGTCTGACTCTCGTTGTTTTACCTGAGGAAGGTGTACTCCTCCTGCTGCAGCAGAGACCACAGTGAGGCCAGCTCTGCTCTGGAGTAACTCTTATCTCTGTTTTTCAGCTTCTTCCCCCAAAGTCTGGCCAGAGAGCTGTTATTTCCTCCTCCTCCTCCTCCTCCTTCCTCATCTTCGTCCTCCTCAGCCAGCCCCAGAGAGTTTCGTACCTGAGATCAGACAAATGAAAAGTTGTGGTTTTCTTACTTTACACACCGCAGACGTCGATGTGAATTCTGTACAGAAGTTCAGGTTCACACTGATGTTTTATTAGCACCAAATGCCTGATGACTTACTTCCAGAGTGGCGTAGAAAACCACATCAAGTGGGGAGAGCTCCTCTGCTGTGTCCTGTTAGAGAAAGGAAAATAGATTAATCAGATCAAGTTGAGCCTCCCTGGATCAATAATAAAAGTTCAAAGACTGGAAGTGAACATCACCTGGTAGTCCAGTATTCCCAGTGGCTCGTAAGAGGAGAAATTCTCCAGTTTGGATTTGAGGATGATGGGGTTTCCTCTCCAGCGCGCCTCGATCACCTTCTTCCCGTTCTCGTAGTAGAGGCAGCGCTTGTACTCGACCAGGCCGAGCACACACAGATCCTCGCACATGTCACCCGTCACCGAGCCCTCGCCGAACTCCAGACACTAAACCCAGACCAGTCACATACTTGTAGTGTAAGTTAAACTATAAATATATGAGTTCCCTCCATTGAGTCAATTGTTTTTGTTGCAGCACGACATCTGGAAGTGCCAACAAACTTATCAGATCATTACTGTTAAGACACAAAAAGAGACAATCAATAATCATTATCATCCATTTTGCAGATATTTGGTAATTAACCATAGCACTGAAAAAAAAAAATTGATCTGGTGATGGCGCTATATGAAATGTCAGAGGATCACCAAAGTCAGTAAGATTCATCCTCTCGGGAACATGAATGTCTGCACCAAATGTCACGGCAATCCATCCAATAAGTTGTTGAGATATTTCAGTCTGGACCAAAGTGGTGGAAATAAATAATGTGAGGAGCAGACAGCTAAGCAAAGGCTGACTGGCTAACGTTTGTATTAATGTAAAAACCTTTGCGTCTGTCACACGACCACTTCCTTTTATAAAATGACCCTGATGTAACAGGTTGTGAGGTTATTTGGCATCTTCTGTCAGTCCGTAAATCTGTCTGTGCCTTCGTCGTGACCTTTAGCCTTGCACTTTTCCCGTCTGTTTTTCTTTCTCTTTACCTGAGAAACCCTGAAGGAGGAGATTCTACAGCTCAGCATCTGAATGGCTCAGTGTCCGGAGGTGTGAGGGATGAGGTTGAGGATTTAGCGTTGTTCTGGTCAGGGATTACCCAGCTAATCCTCGTTCTGCCCACATTCCAACACAAACATCAGTCAGCAAGAAGCTCAGAGACTAAACCCGGACATCGCACACCTCCAGCTGGACGATCATCTGTTGGTTTACACCAGCAGTGCTGCATGTCTTAGCCCTTTAACTACACACTGTTTGTGCTTTAAAGACCGAATTCTACAATGTACCATAATGCCACACCAGAATTCGTCCAGATCAGTTAATGAGCCCACAAGGTAATATGAGTCCTGGTTAAAGAGGCAGGAAGTGTGACAGACAGAAAGACAGGCAGACAGATAAGAGAGACAGGTATGCAGACAGGGTTAATTGGCCTGAGAAAGAGAGACCCTGTGATTAACTTAAAAAAAAAAAGAAAAGAAAGAAACTCCTGATGAAAGCTGACTGATGATGGACGATCCTCCATCTTTTCAACATCACACAGTCAATATGTTGAAGGGCAGAGTTTAGATGATGCGGATATTTAGCCCTTCATGTGTTTCCTGAGTCCTGAACATCTGCAGATGGTCTATAAATCTGGACAAGAGCGAACGTTAACGTTTCAGAGTGCTGCATTATCTCAGACTGACTCGACTGTGCCAGCTGGATCCGATCTGCTCGCACGAGGATCAGCTGGTTCCACATCAACTGCCAGACGCTTACATCACTGACGGACACTTATAACGCCATCGGATTTCCTTCCCTCCAGACAACCAATCATTTCAGTTTTAATCTATGAAATTCAACGTACAAAGACTTTAAACAATAGACATGTGTTTTAAATATTGTTAATGCAGCCTGTACAAAAACATGGACATATAGCAGCCGTGATGGCAGCTGCAGGTTTCTGACGGGGTCGTTTGAAGCCTGAAGTTTGAGTCACCGGAGCCACAAAATCCTTGTTTTTCCGATGAATCCAGATTGATTTAAGGAGACTCCTGTCATCCTCCGAAACATACCTTTCTTGAAGACTTTAACGAAATGAAATGATTTTTTAATCACCTCTGAAACTTACATTTGAAGACGTAAAATTAGTTTTCATAACTTTGTATCTGTAGTTTCTTTGAGCAACATATACTGGCCATTAGAGGAACTGCAGCTTCATACATTTTGAATGATGCGTGGTCAGTGGTGGAAGTACATTTATGCACATACGAGTACTGTACTTAAGGACAATTTTGAGGTACTTGTACTTTACTGTTTATGCTACTTTATACTTCTACTCCACTACATTTTGGTGGCAAGTATTGTACTTTTTCCTCCACTACATTTATTTGACAGCTTTAATTACTACTGTACTTACTTTGCAGATTCAGACTATCAATACTAATATAAATCGACTAATAAATGATGATGTATTATTATTATTATTATTATAGATTCAGGTAGCCAGCACTGGTAATTAAACAACAATAAAAATGCAGGACTTTTTACTTTTACTTTTATTGCAGGCACTGCTTTGAAAACTTCAGTTATGATTCGGTTGCTCCTGCGTTCAGGAATTCAGAGCTGGCTGCAGACAGTCGATTCCAGCCAATCTTATCAATAAAGCCCCAAATCAAAAATGTACTCAGAGGGCTTTAAAATCACAACATACAATGCCATCTCTGCTCAGACCCTTATTTTGGAGGGTCTGGAGGGTGTCAGTAATATTTAGAGTGTAATAAGTCACCAGATTTACAGCATCTTTTTCACAATGGCCCCTTATCCTTATTGTTTGTCTTCAGTGTTTGTTTTTACAGTAACACAGTCATTGTGACAGAATTCTTTGGAAAATATTGGTTGCAGAAATTATTATTTAGAGGGGACAATTTATCAGAAATGTTCCCCACACAACAAAATGTATCTGCTACTTGATTTCCATAGCGCTGAACTGAACAGATGGCCTGGAAGGTCACACCAGAAAGCAGCACCATGCATTCGTGTGAATGTGGTGCTGGAAACTAAGTATACTGGTATATTTATACTACATTATTATTATGTTTTTATTGTTTATTTTTATTATAGTATTCTCCATAAAGTCAGTATATGTAAGTAACACCTACTGTCCCATGGGGATGAACAAAGTGTCACTGTATCTTTATTCTGCTGTTTTTATCATGTAGTTTGGTGAAGGCAGAAGCTATGTGCAAATCAAAATGCTGAAACACAGGCAGCAGACGAATCTAGTGAATGAGGTTTTGGATGCATTTAAGGTGCATTCGTACCATTACTGCTTTGCTTGTTGTAAAATCTTAACGTCAGATAACTTGTCAAAGAATTCTTAGATTTTCATGGCCTGGTCCTGTTCTGCTCACCTGTCCTCCTGCTCACCTGTCCTCCTGCTCACCTGTCCTCCTGCTCACCTGTCTCCTTCAACCTCTCCTGTCTGGCTTCTGCTTTGGTCTCTCGTTGGATCGTTCTCCTCCCTCAGATAAAACCTGGAAGTGTTTCTCCTTATCTCAGGCTGTGTGTGTGTGTGTGTGTGTGTGTGTGTGTGTGTGTGTGTGTGTGTGTGTGTGCGTGTGTTGATGGAGTGGGAGGAGAGCTGTTGAGAGTCAAAGGAGACTCAGCAATTATCACCCCCCTCCTCCCTTTTGAGTTCCTAATAGTTCCTGCTGTCTCTCATCACAGTGTGTGTGTGTGTGTGTGTGTGTGTGTGTGTGTGTGTGTGTGTGTGTTGAATCTGTACTGGAGCTGTTGGCTGCTTCAGAGAGACTCTTAACTATAAATTTTAAGTGTTAAGGCCGACGAAAAAGTGATGTAATTTAGTTTTTTTTTAAATGAGGTCGATTTTTCTGAGCTTTTGCACGGCGGATAAAGGCATCAACCAATCACGCTCTGCGGAGCAGATGTCACGTCACAACTCCAGACCTGTTGATTGTTTGTGTTTCTCATCAGCCTGTATTATATGATGAAGGATTCAAACATTATAAAGACAATGAAGTCAAGGATGCAGGATAGTGAGCAGATTAGTTTACATTTGGATGTAGCAGAGTAAATATCGTGTCATTTATTCGTGTAAATGAAATGACAGAGCTTTTAGAGGCTGGATTTTCTTTAAAACTTTAACTTTAAGAAACTGAATGATAAATGTGAGATTTTTCTCCTCAAATACAACAGAAGGCGTTTTGGAAATTCATTCCTCAAATGTAGCTGCAGGATAAAGACTGATTATTAGTCCACTTAATACCACAAAGAGACACAGCACTGGGGAGATGTTCAGTCTCTGGCTGCTGACATATTTACTGAAATGTACACTATCATCCCTTCTTTAAACCCCCAAAAAATAATTTTCCAAATTTGTCCCTTTGTTCCTTTTACACACAGTATAGTGCATTGAGAAAATGCGATGTCAACATTGTCACATTGAATCACCTCTGCTGAGAAGCAGATGTTCAATTTCAATTCCCTCCAATTATTTCAATAAAGATCGCACCACAGAAGGACGAGATCATGGTGAGCCAGTCTGAAAACGTCTCAGAGACGTGAGCCCTGCATTAGAGACGAGCCAGTCTCATATCAGCCGTGCCTATTATGGCAAAAATATAACTATTTATCAGTGGACAGGAGAGTGTCATTTATTCGTGTAAAGGCTTTTAATTGTTGCAATGGTCCATTCTCAGCGATGATCCGTCCAGTCAGTGTTCTGTATTAAACACAGACTGCAACAACAGCCCAGCAGTCAAAGGTACACAGATAAATCAGAGCCAGAATGTGCTTTAACTTTTAACTAATTAAATTCACACGGGCTCATCCTTGTTTACACCCCCACGCTTCAGCATTCAAACACACACACATACAGTGTGTAGTTTTTAAAGCAGCAGACTCTGCAGGTCTTTATTTCAGCCTTCACACATCCGTTCTAATCCGCTGGATTTCCTCCGCCTCGCCTCGAGTCACTTCAACCTCTCCAGCTGCTTCCTCCTTCCTCAACCCTGCAGCCTGTAAACTTTCCCACCACGCTTTTTAGAGAGGATCAGCTTCCACTTGCTGCTGTGTGTGTGTGTGTGTGTGTGTGTGTGTGTGTGTGTGTGTGAAGGTTTTGTGTTGGCTGGTGTTGGACTCGTTCATTTTTATCTATATTCTTACAGGCATTCTGTGTTTGACAAAGTATTTTTTTTTCTTATTTAGAGGAAAACAAAAACTACTTTATGTACTTATTCACTGCAGTATTGTTTTTGGATGCACATTCCAGGAACATGCAAGGAACTGCAAACTATCTTTTTTTTCTTGAACATTGGATTTGGAGCTTTTTCACTACACGAAACATAAACCAAAAACAAGATGATAAAAGGTTAACAGACGCGATGGACGCGATGTCGCTGAATGATCTGTCTGTGTTCAGGTTTGAGATATTACTCCGGGAAGGAGAACTATTTTCAGATTCAGCTCAGGCAGTATCTTTGCTTCACGTCTCTCCCTTTTTGCTTTTGTTTTGTGCTGCTGAACGTCCATGTTTATTACAGAAAATTCCCTGTTATTTCCCGATGGTTAAAATGGCGTCCAGAACAATGAGTTTAATTACAGAGGAGCACAGCGAATATTCTCCCCCTGCAGTGTTGGGCTCGTTACTCAAAAAATGTAATTTATTACTCGTTACTCGTTACTCTTTTCAAAAGTAATATTATTACTCTACTTATTACTCCCTGCCAACACTACTTTGTTAGACTATTCGTTATATTTCTCACAAAATCAGTAATGGCGTCTTTTCTCCTCATTATTCAGACTTTGCATGTCCTCTGTGTGAATGTCGGGGTAATCGCCAGTAAGTGCAGCTAACACTTCAAACTAGCAGCAAACTTTTTCTTTCTGCAGCCTGTGAATCCATAAAAGTTACAGGCGAGACGAGAAGCACACCAGTTTTGGTTGTTTAGCCGTTGCAGGGCTACAGCAGAGGGCTCCTCTTTGGTGGGGTGTATTTCCACCGGCTTCATGTTGTTGTGCTGTCGTAGCAGCTGGTTCAGGAGGTTTGAAAGAGTCTTAGTACCACTACCTGCACACAGTTTACAATTTTGACAACCATTTTCTTGTCATCTTTCCTCCCGACAAAATCAAAGTAGTGTGAATATTTCCAGCCGCCTTTCCATCTTGGTGACGTGCACACGCGACAATTACAAAAACGAATCCGGGGACAACAACAGTAACGAGTTATTTTTGGGGGGTAACTGTGATATTATTACTGACATTTTATCAGTAATTCGTTACACTACACTAGCCCAACACTGTCCCCCTGTGATGTTAATCCCGTCTGAATGGGGCTTTATACCTTCGAAATATCAGTGGACCTCCTGGTTTCTGGGACGGGGGTTGTTGGTCCGTTATTATGCAGACGTGGATTTTGGAGGGTCCGGCTCCTGGTTTGAGACGCAGCAGGTGTTAGTCTACTCGTTGCAGATGTTCACGTCCACCCGGTGGCTGTTTAGGAAGCTTCCAGTGCTGAGAGTAAACACAGTCCGCCTCTCAGTGTGGATCTGATGAACAACGTGGATTCAATTAGGAGTCTGTCGGTCGCTGTCAGCCAGGCTTCAGAGCGGCTGCTTCATGCCAGCAGACAGCACCACGATCCGGAGTGTTTATTTGGCCGGCTCCCCTCGAGCCAACGACAGAAACTAATGAGCTCCAGACTGAAACATTAAGATCTGCTAATGAACTTTGGGTCGGTCTGCCAAGCTGCAGCGTGACCGCAGAGGGAACCAGAGTGGTTTAAAATATCACTGTCGCTTTTTAAAATCATTTGTACTCAAGCTTTTCCATTTCCCTCCACTCCACATCCCAGAAAAATAATGCTTTGTTTTGTTTTCTGTCTTCTTTTCTCCTTCTTTTCTAACTTTTCTTTCTTGCTTTAATTTCTTCCTACTTCCCTTTTTCGTCTCTGTTTCTCTTTTTACTTCTTTCCTTCTGTCCTTCCTACCTTTTTTCCTGTTTTCTTTCAGCTTTTCTTCCAAATTTCTTCATCCTCTCTTCTTTCTTTTGTTTCTTCCAACTGTCATCCTAATTCCCTACCTCCTTTCTTACCTCTCCTACTTTCACCTCCCTTTTCTATCTGCTTTCATTCTTCCTTCTTCTCTTTGCCTCTTTCCTTCCTTTGTTTTTTCTGTCCTACAGTCATTTTCTTCTCCTCTTCTTCATTTCTTTTCCTTTTATTACTTTCCTCTTTTTCTTTCATTTCTTCCTACTTTCCTCCTTTATTTCTCTTTTGTCTTTCCCTTCTTTCATCTCTTTCCATCCTTTGTTTCTTCGACTCATCTGAAACCCAAACTGGAGATTCAAATGCTTTTACAGTTGATAGCAGAGTACGTTTTACTGCTAATCCTTCTTTACTTCAGTAAAAGTGTGACTGCAGTACTTTAACATGCCATACGTTATTGATGTATTAATACTTTTACTTCAGTGAATGATGTGAGTTTGTCTTCTGTGAGCAGCCAGAGAAAGCTGAGACGTCTCACTCTCAGTGAAAGGCGGCCTTTGTTGTTCTGCTCGCACCATTACATTCCATAATGGTAAACCCGAACACACAAGGAACATTAAAACGCCTTAATGACATTCCTGTGTGTGTTGAGCCCAAAGGCCTCGGCCGGCCGAGCGAGCACCGCGGCAGCAGAGCGAGAGAGACGGCTGTAACAAAGGTCGAGCGGTTTGTGTAGAAAACTACTGAAAGGTTTTTGTCAAAACTTGCCGAGGTTGTAAAGACTTTTCAGGAATTAGGAGCCTGAAGCATTTTACTAGAAACTACTGGAACACATTGAAGATATTCTCTGGGAGTGTAGTAGTGAAGCATTTTAATGCACCTGAAATGGGATTCTCTTCCAATGAAAAGCAACTGATGCAGCTTTTTGAAGCACGGTGGGTTCAGCCTTGAGTTGTTGAAATGACAGAGCTTTTAGAGGCTGGATTTTCTTTAAATGTTCAGTCTCTGGCTGCTGACATATTTACTGAAATGTACACTATCATCCCTTCTTTAAACCCCCAAAAAATAATTTTCCAAATTTGTCCCTTTGTTCCTTTTACACACAGTATAGTGCATTGAGAAAATGCGATGTCAACATTGTCACATTAAACGAATCACCTCCGCTGAGAAGCCCTGCATTAGAGACGAGCCAGTCTCATATCAGCCGTGCCTATTATGGCAAAAATATAACTATTTATCAGTGGACAGGAGAGACAGCTCCAAATCAGAGACTCCATGTCGATTAAGCCACACCCACCTTTGAGTGATCCAATCAAAACCCTGAATAAAGCTAAATGCGCTCTAGCTGCTGTTTGAGCAAGACTCTGAAACTCTGCAGAGCTGCTGTTCGGCCACAGCAGAGGACGTTTCCCACATGGATCAATAAGGAAAAAGCATCACTGTCACCCCCAGCTCTTAAACAGGCGACAGTTAGTGATTTATCACTGGTGACAGGAGGTCAGAGGTCAAGTGCAGTAATGTAATGTACAGTATTCCCATGAGCCCGCAGTGTAAATCAACACTCCACCAGTGTTCTTGTTGTGCTGAGCAGGCCGAGAGCTCCGAGAACAATAGTGTGATTTTTTCAGCCTGTGGGATGTATGAGGTGTGGGCTGAATGGCTTGTATTCACCGCTGCATGTGCGTGGCATGTATCTGCACACACACACACACTCACACACACACACAGTCACACACAGCGTGGGCGGACCGGTTGACCTTGGGGTCAGTTCACTGGAAGTGTAGGCTGATCTCACAGCTGGTGAGTCCACAGCCGCAGGCCACAACACAGTCTGCATCACTGTTTCCCTGCTAATGAACACACACACACACACACACACACACACACACACACACACACACCCTTTCCCCTTAAACACACACATAAACTTTGCACAGTGTTTTGGCAGCAGTTAGCCTCCACAACAAACCAACGAGCAGGTGACTGTTCTTTACAGTTGCTGACTTAATGAAGCACTAAACACTGTGGTCAGTTAGTGGGCGACCGCACGCTACTGTCAGCAGCTCTCACACACATTTGGCTTCTTTTAATTGTGTTATAACATGAAGGCGGTGGAGAAGAAGTACAGGGAGGATGAAGATGGCTGCCGAGGAGCTTTGTTGATGCAGTTGCGAGGTGGGAGGAGTTACAGCATTTCAGGCTCAGAGGGTTAATTTCTGCATAGAGTTCTGCAGGGATGATGAGGTCTTTCTGTAGTCCAACCTGGAAGTTAGCATCGCCCTGGTTCCCTCGAATAAAAAGCCAATGGGATGTTTCCATTGGATTTTGGATTATTGCAGAAAATAAACTCTGTGGTTAACAAATGTTTATGATTCAGCAAGATAATCTTCACACATGATCACCACTTTTATGATGTTTGAAGCGTAAAGTCAACCTCCAGCAGTAAAAAGCTGACGTTAGGCTGTAAACCAGCTCCACCACGGTCACATGACTTCAGCGTCTCCACCACTGAGCTTCCAGCACTGACCTCTTCTACAAAAGCCTTTGGGAAAGTTTGAGTTAGAACAGTTTGCAGTATAAACCCAACGAGGCTGTAAAGGAGGACGAGTGAGTAGATGAGTTTCTGTGTTCGGCGTGATGACGTTTAATGTCCCCGACAGCCTCTGGAGTCTCATTTAGACTCTTGTTAGCAACCGACTTTTTTAAGACACGGAGAAGCTTCAAAACTCACCAGTGGAGGATTTACTGACGGAGTTTATGTCGCAGAACAAAACGCTTGTGTTAACCACAGACCTTATTTCAGTAACCAAAAACCCACTGAAGAAACCCACTGACTTCCAGAGGAGGGAACAGGAGGAGCTAACATGCTGACTCACTTCAGGGTTTTAGGACTCAGTCCTGCAGGACTCTGTAGAAGCCTGGATCAAACTCCATGATATTTTAATCTTCTGAGATGTCACTGTGTCAGATTAGACCGTCATCATAGAGTCATAAAATCTGACTTGTACAGAGGTGAAGGTGCCAGAGCTTTTTGCTGCCTCTGCTGCAGACTCCAGAACATTTGGTGGCAGCCAAATTCACACTGGCTGTGCTGCTGTATGTGGACAGACTCCAGACGTTCAGCACCTTTATGCTGCTGCCTCGTTTGACTGATAAATCAGTCGTCCATTAAATCATGATGCACTGACATTATGACAGAGAACAAAGTCAGTGTCTCTCTCAGTCTGTGTGGTTGAACTAAGATGCCTGTGGTCAAACAGCATGTTGAGACCAGCTCAGACGCTGAGTGTCAGGGTGCTTATCATGAACCTGAAGGCATAAACTTATAGTCCAATAAAACCAACAAGCCTGCATGTGAGCAACTCCAGCAGTGAAACACACATATAATACACAAATCAAATTACTTATGCAAAGCACTTATCAGCTGCCATCTCTCCCTGCAGGCATCACTACATACTTGAACTAGGACAAAATACATAATAATAGTGATTAAAGACGCACGTCTGAAGGCTATTTCTCCGGCAGTAAAAACAGACATAAAGTACAGCTGCAGAAACAAAACGCTAGTATATTCATACGCACAGAATCAGTGCATGTTGGCTTAAATGTTGTTTCTTCCAAGACAATAATGAGTACTGCACTACCATATTGTTTTGGCTTTTAACAGAACAATCTCTGAACACTTAGTGATTTTTAAAGATTAAAGGACCATTGTGGTGGTTTTGCATGATTTGCCCATTATCTAAAAATAGCAGATCGTTTGCATCACAGCCCACAACTTTCCAAAACACACCATCAGCTTTTAGGTTTCCTTTCTTCGAGCCAGGCTTTCTACCAGTCAGCAGTTTGTTTCTCTGAAAATCAACATGCACAAACTGCTTGTGAAAATGCTGATACACAGGGTCTTGTTCCTAACATTAGCAGGATTTTTATGTGTTAAAAAAATTACTTTCAGTGCAGTGTTTGAGTGAATCAGTTCATTTATCACTTCAGATAACAGAGGAGCATCGTTAGGGTCTCCAAGCCGTGAGAGACGGAGCTCTGTAAAATTGTGAAAGGACTCCATGAACTCTATATCTCTAATTGTTAAAAAAGTCAGCGGACCACCTTCCCAAATAAATGAATCATCCCGCGAGCTGACAGGATTTCACCGCATTCAACACGCTGTGCTTTCGGCTTCGGCTTAACTTTCCATACTAACAGGAAATAATACGATACATGCACCACTGGACGTCAATCAAACTGCAACTTTGGAATAAACCAATTAAACTTAAAAAAGAGAAAGCAAAACATCTTTATTAAGATTTAATACTGATTTTATTATTTTCCAAGATCTTTCTGGAGCTGTCTCTCCAACATTTGCAATTAGTTTTGTTTTCCAGCTATGAGCAGCTCACACAGCTGGTGTCTATTAATGTTTGTGCATATTAAAATATGCATATATATATATATATATATATATGATATGATCCATGGAGGGGCAGATCTGTCTGATGTGGCTGTGGATTTTCTTTTGTCTTTTTATTTAATATGTTAATAACGGCACCTTTTTCAGTGCTGCTTTCTTCAACATGCCCCTTTAAGATTTCCAGCTGCCAACCAACATCTGCTGATTATCAATCAATCAATCAATCAATCAAGAAAAAGATGCTGAACAGAAAGCCGTGTCGGCTTATTGTTTGTTTTCTGAATTAGATTTTTCTTCTATATACTGTCAGTTTCATGTTTTCGGAGTGCCCTTGAATGCATCAACTCAGAGACTTTTGATGCTTCTTGAAGTCTCTGTAAAAACTGAAACGCAGATGATTTGTAGTTTACGGTTCGCTCGTTTAAAAAACAGGAAAGTTTAGGAAAATGACATTTATCATTCATCAAGTCTTCCTGTGAAAAGTTAAAGCTGCTCCACATTTAAACAGACACTAACACACCGCACACAGAGCAGCTGTTCATCAGCCTCATCCATCCAGCTGCAGCCGGTTGTTTTAGCGTCCTGTGGCGAGGGCGAGTATTTCATGAGCCGTGTAACAGTTTGACACAGCGATGCAGTCTGAGAGCTGAAGCTGCTTTGTGCCCAGCCGCGTTTTGGCCGGAGGCTTTAAAACAACCTGTCAAAACTCACATTTCATCCTCACAGAGACACCGAGCTTAAAGAGAGCGTGATGAGGAGACGGGATGCATGCAAATACACACACACACACACACACTCACAGACCACACACACACCTACAGTGAGTCCAAACAAAAGGCTAATTCTGAGGAGAGCTTTGAAACGATGTCTGTTTCCACTGATGGTGACGCGCAGCAGAGGTGACACCATTTAAACCCACAAGCTGATTTTAAACTACGAGGCTCAGGAAAACACACACACACACACACGCAAATGCATTTTTATCATTTAACACTAGCAGTGTAGCTCTGTCCGACTCTGCGCATCAAGCCTCAGAACTTTGCACCGGATGTCTGTCTTACGGGCGATTAATTTGCAAGTCAGTATATATTTATTTTCAAACTTTTGTTTTCGTCATGAGTCACACAGAACGCAAATATTAGGCAGCGAAAAAGCAGCGTAATATTTCAGTATTTTGCATTTTTATGCCGTTTATTCGTCATGCCCCCGGTGTGTAAAGGCCTTCAATCTTAACATGCTGTTTCCTTTAATGTTCCTTATAGGGAAACTCCTGTATGTTTAAACCTGGGCTCTATGTTTGCATATTTTGGGGTCTAAATGGCTAATAGGTACCAGAAGGTTTGGAACTGGTCCAGTAGTAATTCAATATTTTTTTTACCAACAGAAATCACAAAACACCTAATCAATTCTGACAAATTACAGTTAATGAGAGCCTGGATTATTAGTCAAATTACACAAGAACCAGGTTTCCATGAGATCCAGAATCAAGAACATTTAAAAGAGGTGCCATTTTCATAGGAACATCTCAGCAGTGTCACTTGAAAGAGGAGCTGCAGATTAAAGAACTTGTCGTGGTCTGAGCGTGACATGAAGTTCAGAAGCAGCGCTGCAGCTCGAGGCCGGCGTCGTTAGAGACTGTTTTGGGGTCAGTGGTGGCTTCAGAGAGAATAGCAGAGACGCAGCCTTGTTGACGCTGCTCGGGCGGCTTTGTTGTGACCCTGCAGGCCTCCTCGTTGGTATGCAGCTCTCGTCTCAAACTCTGCTGCTCGCTCTTTCAAGTGTCTCTGTTCTTATCTGTCCCTCTCTGACCTTCTCTCCTCCCTTTCTCCTGCTCTCCGTGCAGCAGATGTGGTTGAATACAGATCAAGAAAGCATGGCGGTGTTTGGACGGTTTCCCCTGATAACAGTTTTCCTTCAGAAAAAAGCATGTGAACTCCAATTGTGAGTTTTAGGTTCAGTTTACTGGAGTGGTGTCACTTTGTTAGACTTTTATCTGATTCACCTGACAGCTGCAGTTACTAGATACTCAAACAATGAGCTAATAGAGTACGATGCACTGCTGAAGTTAAAGCTATCAATAAACTGGATTTCAGCCACCTGCAACGTTCAGGTCTCTCTCACCTGAAGTCCAAAGAAAGGAATGATTCACTCTGAGTTCTGGTCTGACTCGTGTTCACACTGACTTATTATAAACAAACAGGAAGTTACACTGAATATATTATTATTTATTCATTTATATAATATAAATTAATTGAAAAAGTTACTAAAACTCAACTCGTTATTATGAAATGTTATTTTATCATCAGTTTTCATAATTCATTTTTATTTTATTTCAGACAATTTCTTTTCAAAATATCCTTTTTTATTTCATAGAAAGCTGCAGGAAATTAAAACAGACTTTTGAAATTAAATCTTCTATTATGAGATTAAAAAATATTAACCCCTGTAAAAATAAATTATTCATTTATGTATTTGACACATCTGACTGTTTATTTCATATTCAATTCGATTTAATGTTGAACTCTTTGGGACTCCATAGATCTGTGTGTCCCTGCTGCTGAAAGCTCAGTCGCTAAATTTAAAAAAACATTTTAACTTTAGCCGAAGTTCATCTGGCTTCCTGTTGTTGCCTGGCAACGGCAGCCGTTTGACGAGCAGTGGGAGTCAGGAGACGACAGGTTGCACATTTTTTTAGCTGTTACTGGATGAAATTACAGCGAGCAGGTGTTTGACAGCAGCTGAGTGACACAGTGAAGGTGCAGAGGAGTGAACCTGAACCTGTCCAGGTCCAGAATGCACCCCACCCCCCACCATTTAGATCACAATAAGATGCAGTCAGAACAGCTTTAAACCACCTACAACCAGCACGTTTTGTCTTTGGCCACTTCTGAGCCATTTAGGCAACATTACGTGTTTTTATTGTGTTTACGCTCTGTCTGCGTTCTCAGCTCCTGTGGAGGTTTCACAGGTGGTGTTTGCCTCCGTCTCAGGCTGAATGACAGCTCGTCAAGATGAGTGACGACGCTGCTGTGAATCTGTTGAACACAGTCTTTAGTTTTCTGCTTCGAAGCTGAACGGAGAACGTGTCTGATGCGGTTTCACGGTGTAGTTTTGCTTTGGCTCCGGTGTCGTCAGCCTGTGGTCCTGAGCTCGTGGACGAAGAAGGGAGGAGGTAAAATTAAATAAATGAAGAGAAACTGAAGCACTGAAGGTGTGAAATCACTGAATAACTTGGCTGAACGGCTGAGCAGAGCTCTTACTGTCGGCTATTATTATATGCTGCCAATTTTACATATTACATTTGTCAAACAGTTTCTAATAAAGGCCGACTATTAAAACTACAGGTGTTCAATGATGACTGAAGACGGCTAATCGATGGCTTAGGGGTATGAATCTGTAGGCACCTCACGATTCGATCCGATTCAGAGGACTACAGTGAGATTATAAAGCGACGCATCTTGATCAGTGTCTGAAATTAAACTTTTTGACTCACCTGTTTCCTTCTGGTAACTGTTTTCATTGGTTAGCAGGGACCCCACAGTTTACTTTTGAGTATAATGAGTATATATATTCCAAGAAGTACTGATCAAACATGTTTTCCAGGATCCAGTGTTCATAGTATTTTATGCAGTATTAATGTTTGGATGTGTTGTACTGCTTCTGCCACCAGGTGGTGCTTTTGAGTACGGTGAGAAAAGCACAAGTAGTAGAAGAAGAAGAACTTCCTCTGTTGTACGTTGCAGTAGTTAGCACAAAGCTAGCAGAGAAAATATGCTGCAACACATGACTATGTTGGTAGAAACACTAGATTTTTTGAGATTTACTCGATTGTTTCCGTCTTCAGTTGCTCACCAGCCCAAGTAGCCTAGCTTAGACCACACGTTTTACGTCTGTTTTCATGGTCTCACAAAATTGTTACAGGCAATTATAACACTGAGAATTGAGTTTTAAATTTGCAGTTATTGAGTTTTCTGCATCATAATCGTTCAAAAGAGAATCACAACAAATCTAAGAATCCATTTTTTTCCCGCCTCTACGATGGCTGACTTCCGGCTGACCGTCAGCTTGGTGTGTCGAGGCCCTGATGTTAGAGATATATCTTGATATGATGAAGACGCAGTAAATGCAGTACCTCTGAGAAACCTGCTGCTGAATCCACCTGAGACTAAAGACCTCTGACTGACAGCAGAGCTGATTAACTTCCCGAGCTGCAGCGACGTCACCTGAAGGTTAAACGGTCACTTTCTGCTCCGCACTGCGCTCCAACAGAGAGCCTTTCCATCAGCTGCCACTTTAATCATCGCACGTCACGACTGACTGATGGAGCCTCCGAAATACAGACTGAAGTGCAGATATTACACCAGAGGACAGTGATCGATGTCGCTGATTAAATATATGAAATGCAGCCGTGATACATTTGTCTGGACACGGTATAAATTGTCTGAGGTTAAGTGTGTGTGAGTGTGTGTGTTACTGCTTCCTTTCTCCTAATTGTTTCCCTTCATTCTGCAATGTCACCCTGTGTGTGTATCATATATATAAACCACATGAACACCTGCGCAGTATAATGCATTTTAATACAACAAACAAAATGTTGACTTCATCCCTGTGATCATCTCAGACCACGTTTTAAGGAGTTTTGATGTCTTCAAGTTGTCTGTCTGAGCAGCTGTGGTGCTCGAAACAGGTTTATGATTTTAAAAGAGGAGTTCTGCAGGAATGATGATGTATTTTTGTAGTCCAACCTGGAAGTTGGCGTCGCCCTGGTTCCCTCCACAAAAAGCCAATGGGATGTTTCCATTAAATTTTGGATTACTGCAGAAAACAAAAGAGGAGGAGCTAACATCGGGAGGCCCTGCAGTGATCATCACAGACATCATCAAATCTGTTAGTCATTATCATAATGAGGTGATGTCATAACTTAGATATAGCCTGTGTGTGTGTGTGTGTGTGTGTGTGTGTGTGTGTGTGTGTGACGTTGCAGGGCCGACTTCTGTGATGCCACACTGCAGTGCATTGTGGGTACAGAAACCCAACGACTGACCGGTCAGTAACCCGGGGCGACCATCCGAAAAAACCTCAAACCACTTTATTGTTTGCCAAGAAAATCTGTCCAGGTTTGTGTGTGTGTGTGTTTCTGTCCATTTGTGAAGCCATTCTGTGATTATGAAGAAAGGATTTAGTGCAGTGGAGATGTGAGCAGACTGATGAGCAGATATTTTCTGAATAACAAACCAGTTTGGGAGTTTGTTTCACTGATTTATGGAGAGACAGAGAGAGAGAGAGAGAGAGACAAAGAGAGAGAGACAGACAGAGAGAGAGAGAGAGAAAGAGAGACAGACAGAGAGAAAGAGAGACAGACAGAGAGACAGAGAGACAGACAGACTTGTCTCCAGGTGAATCTTTCCACTTTGATCTTCTCTCTCTCTTGTTTTTGCGTCTTTTAGCTCCTTCACCATGTTTAGGATTCTTGCTGATCATTTTCCAATCATCTCATTAGTCTTTAGAAGGACTTTGTTTCCTCCAGGCGGCCGTTTGTTTCACTTCTCTTCTCTGGAAATCCACCTGCAGAGACTTGAAACTTTCTGCAGAATCCAAAGTGAAAGGTCTGAGGTCATATCACCACTTCAGTTTAAAAAAGGAAGACTTTATACAGCTTTAATCAGCAGTAACGCGAGTCTGACAAGAATGAAAGCAGGTGTGTTGGAGTGATTCTGAAATATAATGCTGCATTTGTATTGTGAACAAATCCCTGAAAGACTGCGACCTGCCGCCGTAAATCACCTGAACGGACGACACAGATCCAGGATTCATCCTCCTGTCGGCTTTGTGTCTTTGCCTCAAATTCTGGGTTGATTTACCAGCAGCTGCACAGACTCAACTGGAGACGTCCAACAATCAGACGCTGTTAATCTGTCAGGATCAGAGTCACTGACGGAGAGTCAAAGCTCTTGTTTTTGTAGTTTTTGTGCTGTAAATCTTTCTGTTTTCAGAGCTGCGTTTACCTCTTTCTTTTCATGCTTCCAGTCTAAAGTTTCTGCTCCTCCTGATCTGCTGATGCACAGGAAAGTTTTTTTGTTGGAGGCAGCCGCTAAAAAACACTGCGCTGCAAAAAAACTATGACTCTACAAAACTCTACATTTGTAGGAGAAGAAATGCATTTTTGCTTTGTGGAAATTAGAGTCACTTACAGACATGCAGAGTTTGGGTTTGTAATTCTACAACAACACATTTTGCAAGATATCATGAATGTACCAAGTTAGATTCATGACAGGCAGACTGCTTCCGAGGAAATGCAGACGCTGTAGATAACCTACTGCTCTTTCTCTTGTTAAGGAACAAACCAGACTGCATTAAAAAACAGAGGTAGGTCATAAAAAATGTAGCGTCAGGCCATAAATAGCCAGAGGAATGCCAGAGACATGCAGGGACAGGGTCAGACCATGCAACGGATCAGCCAGTAGACCATAAATAGTCAGAGGATCATCAGAAACATACAGATTTCTGCTTCAACAGAAACCATGTGTGCCGAGCTGCACAGACGGTCTGCTGAGTCGACTGTAACAGGAAGTGACAGTGTGCCGTACGACCGCAGCTCGTATCAGACCGAAGCCCTGGACGTCAGGGACAGCGGCACAGCTGTGCAGCACGTTGATGTAGAAGAGCTCGCTGGGCCACAGCAGCATTTACAGTGTAAAACGTAGGACTGAAATAACTCATTTCAGCTGCGTCACACTATCAAGTATTGTATAACCTACTCCACTAAAGAGATGCAGCATCGTCTGCCGTCAGTCGTGAGACGGGGTGAAGGCTATAAACATGTTCCCTTAAATGAAGCATTTTGACTTAAACGTCTGGGTGGCAACTAATTGGCTAACTCAGGTAGCTAATTAGCAGCAATCAAGTTAGTTTGGTGAGCTTTTCTGAGCCACAGCAGCTCGCTAACTAACCCTGCAATGAGTCACAAAGACACAAAGTGAGGACAGCACCACATCCATCCAGTCCAAAAACACTTTGTGAGAGCGGGAAACCCGCCGGAGGAGGACTGTAATGTGCTTTATGGGCCCAAAAACGCAGAAACCCAAGAAAGCCTGAAAAACGCTTTTCACATATTCGCCAACGCGGTAAATAAATGCCTTCCTCCTTAACTAATGTAAGAGGGGTTGGCATTAATCAAGGAGAAAGTACTGTAAATTAGCGAGTTAGCCTAGCCAAACCTTTATGTTACAACTAGCCGCATAGCATTTAGCTATCTAGGCTAGCTGGCTGGAGTGCTTCTAACATCTGTGTATGCTGCTCATGAATTAATGGCAATAAATCATTTACATTTTCATTCATTTTCTTCCTCATTTACAATCAAAGCTAGCCATGTTAGCATGTTAGCTAACCCCGTTATACTTTTTATACATGATTTTAGATTTCTTCTTCTTCTTCTTATCAATACCTTTCTCTCAGGAACCTGACATGAATAAGACATGCAGGATACAGATAGACATGATAGGGAATTTTACATTATAACTCTGTTTGATGTTGCAATATTGAGGGGGGGGCAGAGGGAATACTGCTCCTCTTTGATTCGAGTTTCCTAATAAAGAAATAAACCTTTAGTTGTTTATTCTGCAGCAGGATGGATGAGGAGGGAAGACAGAAAGGTGTTTGTGATCAAACTGATAATAATAGTCGTCTTTAAAATAGCAAGTTGTGCATTACAGCATTAGAAACACATTTCTATTAGAATATGGGCAGAAAACCCAAACTGACATTTGTTGTCGGCAGGAACTCGCCACCAATTTCCAAACTGCAGAGTTTGATTTAGGACGATTTTTTCCTGCTGCAGCCCAAAATGAGACGGCTTGTTTTCATACTGAAGTCTCGTGTGGAGCAGCTTTCAGCGCAGAGTCGAGATGAACGAGCGCGAACCAGAGTTTCCCAAGAGTGTATTTTTATCTTTGTCCCATGACATCACAGTGCTTCACACAGTGGGCATATAATGGTCCATACTGAGAGTCTCCCTGATGTTCATCATGCATCACACTGACCTGACTGCTGCAACACACCAGAACTGTTATTTAAGGCTATGTAATGATCATTTAATTAAAACGTATTCAAATCCATAATTAAGTCCAAGCACAAAGATTGACAATACTTTTTCAGGACATCTTTATGCTAATTTTCAAGTTAGATCCATAAGAAAACTTTCCAGAAAACATCTCAAACTGCACCAAACTGAAGAAGCAGACCGGACAAATGTTGCTGCAAAGCACCATAATTAGCCCTCTCCCACATTAAAATCCAGTCAGCAGTGAGTGATGTATCTGCCCCGGCAGCATCATTTTCAGATGACACAGAAGTTGTGGTAGTGAAGCAGTAACTTTAACCCTGAAGTCGTGGAGTAATTGTGACTTTGACATTGTTTTAAAGTCACAAACTCCAAAGGTGGAGGAGGTGGATGGATGTTTTTCTGTCGATCAGAGCGTCAGATCCCAAAATGCTTATATGTGTCATTGTGGACGGCGTGTGCCAGCGTCGCATTTTGTCGTTTAATCTGGAGGACTGGTTGAAAAGAAGACGTGATGTATCCTGACGAGTTTGTCACCATTTTTCCATGAACAAAGCTACATAGCAAGCTAGACCAGACCTATTTGAATCACTGAAGATGCAGGTCTGCAGAGGTCTGGAACCAGGCCAGCAGCAGACTAGACCTTCGCTGTGTCCCAAATCACGTACTTCCGTTAGTACACTTACATGCAGTATACTGCGTACACTGTGTACTGACTTGTGTAGTGTGTCGTCTCAAATCAAATACTGCTGTTGTGCGCTTACCAGAAATGACGACTGCAACCTTTGACCGCGTCTTCTTCTTCTTTTTAATGGCGGATTGCAACAGACGGAGCTTTATCGCCAACATTTACCGCGATTGCCGCACGCCAAAATATCTGCCAGCACGTTTGCTCACTTGACTCAATGCTCAATTATATTAAAAATGATTGAAAATGAACGTGCTTTTACTTTTAGCCGTAACAATCGCAACCGCGGCCGCCATTTTCATACGTTGGTGGTCCCTCCCTTTCCGCTACGTAGCCAAGATGGCTTCACACTTCTCACCGTTGAGGGTGAGAAGTGTGCAGCGTCCCACACTCAACTTTCTTACCGTGTTGTGAACATCATCCGGGTACTTACAGTACACTGCATTTTGCCATACTTACCAGTGTGAACGCACTTATGCACTCAAAATACTAAGTTTGAGTATGCAAGTACGCGATTTGGGACACAGCTCATGTCTTCGTTGCACTGAACGCACTATTAGACTCTGACCAGTCTACTGGGGTTTGTGTGACTGTTTATACTGAAAACTTCTTGTTAGCATGTCAGGAAATTTTGTGCTAAACTGCAGGAAGAATCTGCTGTGATCCAACACAGGAAGAAAGAAAATCAGCTGCATTAAGCTCATCCCATTCAACATATTTCTCCAATTACAGATGTTAGCCAACGTTATACGAGCAGGATTTGAGCCCAAATGAAGCACATTATCCTCAACGAGTTCTCCTAAAACCTGAGGTGTAGCCGGCTCACTACTAGAAAGTTTACCTGCTCATTTATTTGATATCATGGCCTCGAAACCTGGTCTTTCTCTACTTCACTCTACTATTATTTGCTTTGTAATATTTAGCTTTTCATTTTCCTGGAGTTCAGCTCAAATGTCTGTCTTGTCTGTCTTCCTTCTTCACATGATTTATCACTTGTATGTAAATGCAACACAAAGCTAAACCTTTCACTCAACCCCTCGGCATTTATGTACCAAACAGCGTCAAGTACTCAGCTGAAACAGAGTTTCAACACACTGTCTGTTTAATCCGCTGCTACAAAGGCAGGTTGAAAGGTTTGAGAATGGAGGGATGAGTCCACAGGAAGCTGTTAAGACAAGCCTGGACCACGACCGGCGAGAAATCTGTGCAGTAATCCGGTAACTCGCACCAACAACAGCAGGATTACCTGTCAGTCGGTGAACGCAATGTGGGGTTTTGTTTGTAAAGCTCGACATTTTTAACCAGAGAACTGTGCAGTGATTTTGGTAGAAATCCTTCATGCAGCAGAACTGCATCTGTCCTGCATTAGTGCTCTCTGAGGAGCCAAATTAGCTTCTGGAAACACAAAACCTCTTGTTGCTCTCAGTCAACATGTTACTGGAACCTCCAAGAGCTGAAGAGAGAAGAACATTTCAAACAGTATGATGGATGGAGCAGCGTTAGTTCAGCAAACATGCACTGTTTGTTGACTTTGGATCTACGTGTTTATTTGGCATTTCATCAGTTTCCACTTTGGATCTCTAAGAGGTTTAATATCAGGGGTGGAGGAGTGTTGGGAAATGGATTTCCCTCTGAATCTCTGTGAGAGTTTGAGGTTTCTCAACAACAACAGTGGTTGCATGTTGCCATATTTTATCACGACACTGAAATGTGCCCACAACATTGTTTGTTCAGGGGGTAAAAGACAATGTTTCCAGGCTTAACAGAGGGGGAAATGCGTATGTCCTCAAGTGATGTCACTTGAGTCAGCGTCTGGGCTGAAGACTACAAGGAATGAAAACAATCAGCCGGTGTGGAGTTAGAAAGAAGTGAGCTTACCAGACCTCTGCAGCCCGCTGCTCATCTCTGCTGCAGGTTACATTAGCCGCTACTAGCATCCTAACACCCCCCAATCTCTGACCGAACTGTTGGCGGCCAAGTTGCATTGTGAGTAATGTAGGCTTCAGGTTTTGACAAAGAAGAAGAATGTGTGGAATAAAAAAGATGATATCTCTGGTTCTGTTACATTGATTTTGATCACATTTTATAGCAAAATCAATCAAGTACTACTTCAGGCAGACCATCCTGCTGCTGCTCTCGTCACTCCCCAAAAATACATAATGCTGCAAATCCACAAGTCCTCTAAACTAAACCAAATACATTGCCTTCCAAAACGAGCCATATGAGTGTTTTCTGATTTTCTGATTTGGATAACGTCGTTCGTTAGTGTCACAAAAATGAGTCTATTCTGCCACCTCTATGAACAAAGTTAGGTAGTGAACAGAGGCATCCCACATCAAGTCCTTTCAAGACGTTTTGTGGCTCTATAACAACATCACAACACTTTCTGGACAGGCATAATTCACACGGCCGCAAGAGGAAAATGTAAACATAGGAGGTGTTGAAGCATTTATGTTGCTGTCCATCATCATTCGCTTAATGATCCTCCACTGACCAACGCAATATTATGAGAGAGAAGAGGTGTGAACTAAAAATTAAACGGAGAAAATCAAGGTAGAGAAGAATGAGAAAGAAACAAAAGAAAGACTGATGAAGAAATAAAACTAGATAAAGGTGTTTTTGGACCAAACACTTCTGGGGAGCTCCCCGAGAACTACATACCATCAAGCTTGTTTTCTGCTTGCATTCGCACCGCCAATAGGAATAAGAGACGTAAGCTGGTTTGCGGTTGCTATGGCAACATCACTCACAACGTCACAGACAAGATTTGTATATTTCCCCCGTCGCATATTCGTTCAATAAAGACTGGACTTCACTGTCGCTCCATTTGTCCGTGTTTTGATTAATTTTTTAAGGCTGCCGTTACGAGCCGTTGCACAGGTTTTTAAAGATGGCGGTTGCTGGTGCTGTATTGGCTCATGTGTTTCGACCAATCACTGTACACTTACGTCACTCAGAGTACCTACTCTGAAGTAGGAGCTAAAAAAGTCCCTCAAAACGGCGTTCTAAGAACTATGAATGTTCCCAGTTCCTGCAGTGTAAACACAATAAAAAGGAACTATTGAACTATGAAAAAGTCCATCCAGTCTGAAAACACTTATTAAGAGATAAGTTGAACGAGAGAAGTGAAGTAAGATAAGATGAGAAGAAGTGAGGAGGATAGAAAAAATGTAAAGAAAACATAGCGAGGCACAAGAAAATAAAGGAGGGGTGTCAGGGAAGGACGGATCACAAAGAATGAAAGAAATTCAAGATGACAGAAACACAACGATGGATGACAAGAATTAAAAATGGAGAAAGCGACTGAGCGGAGGCTATGAGGAGAAAGAAACGAGTGTCTTGTTATCAGTGTTTACCCACAGTGCACCAGTAGATGTTGCAGTGGATAAGACAGCAGGCCATTAAAAGCTATTGACCTCTGGCCGTTTATCTCCACCTGCCTGCCTGTTTACTGCAACAGTCTGATGAACGGCGGCGGGATTCACAGAGACAGTCGATGATCCGCAGTTTATC
The DNA here is from genome assembly GCA_005408345.1 of Macquaria australasica. Lineage (NCBI taxonomy): Eukaryota > Metazoa > Chordata > Actinopteri > Centrarchiformes > Percichthyidae > Macquaria > Macquaria australasica. The sequence continues at coordinate 22,670 of SEMN01001205.1, read as the reverse complement.
CTACAGACCATAAATACTCTGAAGACAGACGAGTGTCGTTACAGGACAATGCTGAGGCTGACATGAAACTGCAGTTATTTCACATTCCTGCAGACGATTTTCCAAATCATCATCAGTTTTTAGATTGATTTCCTTCCTCCAGGCAGCCGCTGGTGTTATTAAATGTCTGTGGAAATTAGCTTGAAACTTGCTGCAGATTTACAGACAAACATCTTCTTTAGTTGGCAATGCATTCAAGGACACTTTGATATCAGATAACTAATAAAAGGTAGAGTTTTCAATACTATCTACAACACTGCATAGGAAATGAATCTAAAACTGATAAAAACTGCCAAAGTAACATCTGGTCAACTCTCCCACCTTCATTAAAGAGCAGCCCACAGTCGGCCTCTACGGGCTTTTGTCGAGCTGTAAAGGTGTGTTACTATCATCTATTACGTTTACAGCACAGTCACAGTCAGTGCATATTGCAGAATTAAAGACTCACCAGTCTCTGCAGGATCCTCTTGCTCTTGTCGTCGGTGCAGTAGTCGGACAGGATGCTCCTGTGGACCAGAACCAGCCCGTTAAGAAACAACCAGGAGCCGAACCAGAGGAGAGCAAACACCAGGGTCCCCCGACGGGACCACAGCCTGAGGCCCAGCCACCGGAGCAGGCACAGCCCGCCGCCGCGACCCCCTCCACCCGACACCAGTCCTCCAGGGAGCATGGTGGTGGTGGTGGTGGTCGCTGTCTGCACAAAAGCCTCCTCTGCCAAAAAGTGTCCGAGGTCTTCTGAATAGTTGCAGTGGTCTCACTAAAAACAGACGCTGCGGTGCTCCGGATCCTCAAACATTTGGTGTAAAGAAAAAAAACTAGATTTAAAGCCTCAAGAGAAATTATTTGTAGTTTGACGATGTTAAATAAAAACTGGACAGAAAGGAGAATAAATACTTATGAGTTCATATTAATATGAGTTAATCTATCAAGTCTCATGTTGGCATATCTTGCAACACCTGCTAGGAACCGGACACTGGGCAGTTGTGCCGTCATATCTCCCATGATGCTCTGCAATCAGTTAAAAATTAGGAATCAATCCAAAGATTTGTGATCAATCATGAAAAATATCCATCATCATCGAGGCCTTGCTCTCAGTTTCTCCTAGACTTCTCTGGTCTCTGTGTCCCCCGAAAACCCGAAAAGCCCAAATAGTTTAAACTTGCCCAAATAGTTTAAACTTGCAGAAAAACAAAAAGAGCAGAAGAAGAGAGTGGCCCGTAATCATCCAATCAGAGCAACACGTTCCAGACTGAGTCGACTGGTCCGACCTCCAGCTTGGCTCGGCAGCATCTCCGCGAGAATTATCTGGAAATTTTGTTTGTCCATGATGAGATTTTGTCTTTTCAAATCCGACTGGATGATTTATTTTCCTCACAGAGAGTCAACAAGTGTTGAGTAACAGGAAATAACTCTGAAGCAGCCGAGCCGCCGTCGCACTCTGTGATGTGGTTGTCTGCAGTGTGGTGTGGCATCTGGACACACACACACACACACACGAGCATGCATGCAGCTTCACACACTCTTTCTCTCATGCACATTAACACACACTCTCTACACGATGTCGTCCTCACGTCACCTCCTCGTGGCGTCTGCAGTTTCTGCGGTCGTCAGACGAAAAACGTCCCTGAAAATCATTTACATCCAACAGAAGAAAGTCCTTGTGTTGGAAAAATAAAGATGGAGATATCCAAAAAATTTAAATATCCTTCAGGAAGAGAGCGCTGTGATGCTGGAAAATGTCCTTGATGCTGAGTTCCTCAATGAGCACCTAAATGGAAAAATAGATGCAGAAAAGTTTCCTTGCTGTCAGAAAATAGAAAAATACTTTGTTGGTAAAAGGAAAATGAGTTTTTTACTGCTCTGATCTCTGGAGAAACAAAGAGATCTGTGACGAGATGTCAGCGCTTTAGATCTTTAATTTTCAGCCTTTTGCTCTTAAAAAAACAATTAAAAACTCTCAATCAGTGATTTTACCCCAAAGAAGAGCAGCAATTAACATTCAGACAAACTGCTGATAAAAAGTTTTCCTTTTATGAACTTTTCAAACATCAACTCCAGCTTTAAGAGTTTGAAATCAAATTGTATTTTACAACTTTGAAACCCTTTTCCCCTCCAGAACTTTAGGAAACTTTAGGATATTTGATCAGCTCTCTGACAGCTTGTCTGCAGAAAGACTTCAGTTGTTGTTAAGTGTTAAAGGAAACCAGACTAATAAAAGCTGTCTGATTTCTCCTCTGATGTTCTTGTTGAAAAAGCTAATGATCTCTTCCGTTTGCAGGGTCAGTCGAGGGTTTCTCAGAGTGAGATTTAAGCTTGTAGACTTTAAAAGACAGCGTGTCAGTCATTCATCTGAAGAAAAAAACACCTTAATTCTCAAACAATCAGCTCTGGAAGTCTCTCTCAGGCCGGTACAAAGATGTTTCTCTCAGTCTGTTTTATATCCTGCTGACACATCCAAAAAACTCCAACTGTCCAATTATTTAGCCTTTATTACAACTTCTTGATGTGGTTGTGGCTCCTCTCACTGAAGCATCCAAACCATGAACTGGGGAAAAAAACTCAACTTACCGCAGTGGAAAACACAAAGAGGAGTCTTCAGACCTCGCAGAGACTCTTCAGAGATCCAGCTGATGAAATCTAACTCGTCAACTCCTGAAGGAAAGAAAAGCAGGAGAAGGTCGGTCACCGCCTGCTTCCTAACACATCAGTTTGGTTCTTGTTGATGGGAATGTGGGTAGTGGAGAGGCGACAGCTGCTGCAGCTGTTCTCCAACCGTTCCCAGGAGATAAAACCACATATTAGCCACTATTTACATGATCTCATAGGGTTGATCCACGCAGCATGTGTAGTCCCTCCCTCCTGGAACTTACTTTTATATGTTTCTAAATTGTTTTTTACCGATAAAGTTGTGGACACAGACGTATTCGCTGGCTGGATTCGGCTCATAGGCGACAGTTTTTTCAGTAAATGAAAGTCTCCATTTGAGGGAGGAGGTCGACCGGACACATCCAGACTCCTGTCTGCTGGTCGGTTTAAACACAAACACTTTCACGTGGTTAAGGTTAGTGGAAGACTAACTAAGGCAGGGGTGTCAGACTCATTTTAGTTCATGGGCCACATGCAGCCCAATTTGATCTCAGGTGGGCCGGACCAGTAAAACCATAATAACCTATAAATAATAACTTCTCCACATTTTTCCCTTTCTTTATGTACGAGCACATTCTGAAAATGTTCACAATTAATTAACCATCCATTTACAAAACAGATGATGAACAGCCTGAGATGTCTTAAGACAAATAAGTGCAATTTCACCAAGATGTCTCAGTTTTTTCACATTCAGTGAGTCTACTGTCATTATAATTTACAAATCACACAGTGGATCTACGAAGGCACAAAACGTTTCCTTAGAAAACCCAACACTGTGTTCACTTTTCTCCTTTTTGACAGAGACGTTTTCCAGCGGCGGCTTCTGCATGAACAGTAGTAGTGAAAGTGTTGTGTCACGTAACGTGTATGTAAGAATAATATATCCAGCACAGTTCCTGTTACTCGCACGCGGGAGAAGTTAGTCTTCAGGGCTTTCTGCCAGAAAGACTTTGTGTCTGCTGCTCTCATTACGACAGCGCAGTAGGAATAGCAGTGCATTTTATTGAAAAATTGGAATTAATGACTTCTCTGCTATTTTCATACTTTGCAAAGTCATCCAGTGGGCCGGATTAGACCCTTTGGCGGGCCGGTTCCGGCCGTAAATTTGACACCCCTGAACTACGGTTTCAGTTAAATGTTAATTAACATGTCATGCTTTTCCTGTATTAAACCAGGACCAGGATCTTTCTAAATGTAACCATACAAAAGTTTAATAACGCTGTCGAGATTGTGTTTCAAGACTGGATAAAATCTGTTGTCTAATCTGTTGTCAGTGAACATTTTGCTGATTTTTGAAACAAACTCCAAAAGAAGGATTAACTCAGACTTTGAACAATTAAAATGATCAGGAGCTTTTTATCAGCTCATTGGTGAACATGTGGCAGAGCAAAAGCAAAACCTGCAAATGATTATAAACTCTCCTCTTCTGCAGACAACCAGCAGGATTAGAGTCAAATCTAACAGAAGCTGCCATCTGATGCAACAGGTGCCACACTCCCAAATCTCCAAATAAGCCTCCAGATCTCCTCCTCCTGAGGAAACCACCGGGCAGCTAGTTTCACTCACCGAGTCCTTTATGTGAAGCCGCTCTGTGCAGGAACTCTCTTCAGGGAAGTCCTTGAGCTGCAGCGGCGGTTGTTCGAGCCGTCATGCATCTCTGAAATGTAAAAGGGGGGCTGCGAGAGTCTGGTGAGCCACCACAGGACTCAGTTAACTCCTCACAGTCTTAGAAGATGACCCTGTTCTCCAAAGGGTTAAGCTACTGTTCTCACTGTTAGGCAAAGCTTTATAATTCGGTCCCCTTCAGGTCTGTTAAAGTCAACTGTAAAATTTAACTTTATTTAAGCTATTTTCACTTAATGTGAAAAGATTTACATAAAAAACTAAAGGGATTTTGAAATCCTGTTTATAGCAATAAACACAAAAAAGTCCAAAAAAAGTGAACTTTCACTGCTCACCATTCAACAGATTTAGGCTGAAGACTTGATGCACTGTCTCTCTCACATCCTAAAATCCAAACTTCTTCCTTTGCAAAATAAAACTGGATAGGATGGGGGTTCCTCAGTAGTCTGGTTTTCTTTTGAAGACATGATCAAAAACTCCAAAACCAGGATCAACTCAAACTTTCAGCTCTACAAGAGCTCGTAAAATCATTCAAAAGATTGTTAAAACTTTATTTCCTTCTTTGTGAAGAAGAAATTATTAAACTGCTGCTCGTCCTTCAGTTGTCTGATATTCCTTGAAAAAACATGTCCTTTTCCTTGAGGTGATGATTAAAACTCCAAAACCTTTTAATCGATTTAAATCTACAGCAGCTCCTGAAGTGAACTGAAGAACTGTCAGCAGGTGTCCAGGTGCTCCACAGCCAGGATGAACTGCTTAACGACTTGTAGCTATTGAAATCATTCAAAAGCTTGTTTGCAGGTTGTCTGAAAAGCACAGTGTGTAATCCTGCTGCTTGTGGGTCCTTGCCTGGTGTCTGAAAAACCAGGACCAGAAAAATATAAACTGTTAGTAGGAACAGTTAGGAACAACTCAGACATTTAACTCTATAACACCTTCTTAAATTAGCTGAAGATGGTCTGCAGCGTCCAGATAACTAAACTTTTCCCTTTGTGACAAATAAATCAGGAAACTGAGTGTAGTCCTGTTGCCTACGAGCCCAGTTTTTGTCTGGTTCGATCAAAATCTCCCAAACTCTGAAATCTGGCAGTGGCAGCAGCTGGAGGAGCAGGTCTCAGCCCATAAAGATGCTCATGGAGAGAAACTGTAAGACTTTTCCACCAGGAGACGATCCGGCTGTCAGCGCTGAGGATCAGAGCTGCGAGAAACACGTCCTGTAAACCCTGATCCAGGACTGTCAGGCAGCCCCGGAGGCTCCTGCAGACGTCTGGTGTTAAAGCGGCTCTGGTTTCTCCTCCTGCTGCTGCCGCCTCGCTCTCTCTCCGCCTAACGCTCCCCACTGCCAGCCTGTGTGTGTGTGTGTGTGTGTGTGTGTGAGAGAGAGAGAGAGAGAGAGAGAGAGAGTGTGTGTCGCGTTCAGGCTTGTTAGTTCAACCCCATTCCTCTTCCTTCAGTCTGCTGCACTCCGGCTTTTTCCTTTCTCTTTCCTTTCCTTCCGACTCTGTGTGTGTATGTGTGTGTATGTGTGTGCGTTCACATGTGTATGTGTGTGCATGTGTGTGTGCATGTGTGTGTGTATGTGTGTGTCTTCAGGGAGATCGGAGGCGGCTCCTCCTTTCAAACTGGAGAGAACCCCCCCTCTCTTATAGTGACATGCTACTGTACCTCTCTCTCTCTCTCTCCCTCCCTCTCTCCCTCTCTCTCTCTCTCTCTCTCTCTGTCTGTCTCTCTCTCCCTCTCTCTCTCTCTCCCTCTCTCCCTCTCTCCCTCTTCCTCTCTCTCTCTCTCTCTCTCTCTCTCTCTCTCTCTTCACTCCCCCCTCTTTACCCCGTTACCACGGCAGCAAATCTCTGCTAAGGTTCAGCCCTCACCCCATTTACCCCCCCCAGTCCTTGCTCCTGAGCCATACATGGCTAGCGCTCCAATAAAAACAGCTCGGAGGCCCAGTGCGTGTCAGTAATTGCCCTACTTGTTAAAATGCCAATAAAGTTTCTGCACACATAAAGAAAGGGCAGCCACAGCCGCCATGGCCGCTCCGTGTGGCGTTTGATGTCTGAGGAGGTCATTTTTAAAATACACTGGTGTGTGTGTGTGTGTGTGTGTGTGACGTAGTGTGGCTGATACAATAATTAAAGCTGTGTTTAGCGATTTGTGGCCACTAGAGGGCAGAAAAACTGACACAGAGAGCCGGAGTGAAACCTTAAGAGAACCTCATTCAAAATCCCATTGACATTTGTAACAAATAACTAAAAATCCAGCCTCGGAAAGAGTCGTGCTGAACATGTGTCTTGAGAGGAAGAACAGTGTGAAAGACAGCAGAGAGTTTAGGTAGAAATTACTTTTAGTTTTATGGATATGGACGCATTTTTTTATTGATCTTGTATGTTGTCTTAACTCACACTACATGTTTGAATCTGTGTTTAACACTGAACTCCCCAGTCGGTTTTGTCCAGTGACGTTTCCAATAAGGTTCATTCAAACAAGACGACCGGCCGTGTCCCCAGTAATGTTGACAAAAAGAGAGAAAGGCAGCGTTACTTACTACAGGAAGTAAAAAGTGCAGTATGATATCTGAGCACAGTCTCAGTGAAGACTACGTGTAAAATTCAATTTTAAAACGAGCTCACTGCAGTTTATACCTGACCTTTTGGCAGCAGTCGTGGGGGACATCGGACCGTGGAGCTGCTCAAACTGCAGATAAAAAATTCAGAAATCCAACCGATCGTCTGACAGACAGATCGCTGATCGATCAGGCAATTAATCTGCCGTTGTGACCCATCAAACAACAATCGATCTGGAAATTATACCTGATTCTAAAATTAGTCCAGAGCGACCAATTCAGGGCTGAAATCAGGCCGAATCTGTACAGTGTCCGCCGGCTTTACAGAAGCTCTGGTTTTGGTCTCCACCAGCTCCTGAGGGAAATATTTAGCTGCTGAATGCTCCACTATGTTCCTCATCTAGTCTCTAACTGTGTCTGTATTCTCTGCTGTCTCCTTCTCTTTGCCCTCACTGCCATCTGCAGTCAGCGAGAAGATTGCAAACATTAATCCAGAAGACAGAGAGGCTGACCGAGAGGCCCTCTGTGGCCTGATGGGTAAAGAGAGACGGCGAAAACACATCCAGAGTTCAGAGTCGAACTCACAGACGGGAGATTTCATTAAAGATTTATCTTCAGTTTTCTGGTCTGAGCAGCAAAGAAAAACCAAACTATATTGTTAAGATATGAAAGGGAAAAAGAACAGGATCATTTTAACATTTAACCAGCAAATGTTTGGTATTTATCTTGATGTTTGAGAATGCCCGAAATGTTGCGAATAATCCGTCATGGCACAGGAGAACTGTGGAAATGTTGGACTTAAACAAAAATACCTTTAAAACGTCTGTAATTGATATTTTTATAATAATGAATGAACATATTGTTGGTGTCTCTGATCGACACCAGAGGTTAAAAATCATTTGTTGAGTTTTATGTAGACTACAGAAAGACAAGAAAGACAGACTGTGAGACAGACGGTAAGTTGAAGACAGACAGGTCGAGAGTGAGACAGTATCCCGGACAGACGGCCTCTCTGAATATTCAAACCCTCGGAGCAGAGGGCTTTTTGTCCCTGTAATTGCCAATTAAACCATCTGGCGTACGGCGAGCTCGTCGTTTTGGCAGTCAATCACAAAGCAGTATTCTCATTAACATTATCCACTCATCAGCCTCCTTCGTTAGCCGCAGCCAATTATCTGAGGTCGCTCGTTTGGGGCAGCCACTTATCTCACAGGTACCTTAATTGACTAAAACACACTCAAAAGCTGCTGACTCAGCGAACGTCTCCGAGATTTTCACCTTCATGTTTCCTGAAGTTCAGTTTGTTTTGCAGCAGAAACCAAGAACTTTTCATGCTGCTTAAATCATTCACATGCATTTGCATTGGAGGTATTTTGCATGCACACACACACACACACACACACACACACACACACACACACACACACACACACACAGGCAGCTGCCCTTGAAACACTGGCTGAATGCATCAGTGCATGAAGTCAGGGAGCTCATTGGTAGTAAAGTGTTTGTCAGGCTGTTAAAGTCACTGGACACAGAGTTGTGTTGCAGCTCCTCCTGGTGGCGGCTCACAACAATTACAGGAAATTATGACATCTGGAGAGGAGATGAAGAAAGTGGAGGATGAGGAAGAAGAAGGGGAGAAAAAAGCAACTGATGAAAAGAAGAAAAAGTTAAAATTATAATATAATTTGGTGTTTCAGGAGAGTTTTAACTCCCAAACAATGCATGCTGGGAAGTATGAAAATATGCTGATCATGTTTCTTTAGAAATTTAATTTAATGAGTTGAATGAACTCTCAGCAGTTCATTCAACTCATCACTTCAAGTCAAAATAGAGAATAAATAAATTGAGCCCCAGGCTCCATTATGTCTGGCTCTTACTTGTTTTTGCAGTTCCTCTTCGTGACCACTAGACGTCATAACGAGTTTGGAGTCAATTTTGATTTATTGAGAAAAAAAGAACGGACATCCAGTCATGAATATCAGAGGTTAATATGTGTGTAAGTGGAGCTTTATTTATATATTCATTTGACAGCACCAGGTTTCACATTCATGAGGAGAAACAGTCTAAAAAGAGAACGCTCGTCTTCATCCACAGAAGAAAACCTTTATAATCCTGGTGAGTCTGACGCCACTGCAGACCAGCAGGTTACCAGAATGAGAAAACATCAATATTCACAGTAAAATCATCACTACAAATACAAAGAAAGCACTGCAGTGAATTTGTTTTAACTGAACATGAACAATGCAGCAGGGCAACCCCGGCCTCTCTGTGCAAGACATCATAGATAAAAAGGCTTATTTTATTTAATTTCATTTATTGATTTTGTTCTTTATATGTGAGTGTTATCACAATCTCTCTCTTCAGCCTAACTTAGTAACTTATTGGACTAAACTCAGTCACACTGTAGTAGCCATGTGGCGATTAATTAGTTCACAGATGTTTACATTTAATCAATGAAGCTGATCCAGAATGAACCTTCTGTCTGGTGAGTTGGTGGGGCTGACGTTTGGAGTCATTTGCTCATAAAAACAGTAAAAAATAAATGTTTTTCAAATTGAATTTAAATTGTAGACTTATTACACAAAACCAGTGATCCTCAGTAAACACTGCTGCTATTTTCAATTCACACAAAACCTTTCAGAAAACCAGCAAACATTAATGTTGCAGGATTGTTTTTTTCCCAGAAGATGGCCCGCCTCTGCCTTTAACTGATTGGGCTTAAGTTGTCTTCCCGCTCTCTGATTGGCTCGTCCAGCTCCCGCTCTGCATTCCAGCTCCTGTTGGAGGAACAACAGTAAAACTCAGTTACATTCAAACAGGAAATGGACAAACTGACACAAAGCTGGAAGAACTCAAGAGCCTAAAAGATCATTGTTTGCTGCAGCATTAGGATTAAAAAGACTACGGGACCAAGAATAACAGACCCAGACTAAAATTATACTAAAGAAATAATACTTTCTGTCACTACAGGCTCGATTCCCCTGATTTGTTTCTGTGTGTAATTCATGGTACCCAGTGGTTGACTCCTAATAACTAATGATTCTGCATGTTTTTATTGACCTCCTGACCTTTCCTCTGCTCTCAACACACCAAAAAATCCTCGTACAGACAGAAAATATCTAAATCTAATGTTGGGATTGTCCTGAAGTCCAGAGGACGAACCCTTCAGATTCTAATGACTGCATGACCTTTCCTCTAGCGCCACCCTCAGGACAGATTTGACACTTTTAGCTCCACTTCTGGTGAGAATAAATAAATCATAAGGTTGTGGCTGTAATGAACAGTGCAGCCTCTACAGGATATAAAAGGAAATACAAAAAAAGCATGTGTCTGAGTGTCTGTTTGTAAAGAAAAGACATAATCGTCGTCAAATATGCCTTCATATTTCCACGTTTAGCATCTAGTGTATATCAGTGCATTTATGACACCTGCATTAAATTAAAATATTAGCTATTATTATTCTACCAAACATTTTGCGTACTGGTTAACACAGTGTGTTCTTTACGTTCCTAAACCTGATATGATCCACAGGTGCTCAACAAACAAACAGCAACAACAAAATGGGTCATTTGTCACATGAGTGTTTTCTGACCCGACGCCTCTGTGTTAAAGTTTGGTTAGGTTTAAACGACGTGGTTAAAGTCAGAGAAACTTCCTGTGTGAAACTTCTCAGTCGGACACTGAGAATAAATAAATCATCACGTTGTGGCTGTAATGAACAGGGCAGCCTCTAGAGGATGCTAGCTGCACTTTCGACTGTTAGTAAAATGGTTTTAATCTGCTGCTAATGAGGATCCAAGTGAACAAATGAGTCAGTTGTTCTACATCAGAGTTTCAGCTAAACACCTACAATTCTTCTTCTTCTTCTTCTTATTATTATTATTATTATTATTGCAGACATATTCAGTCCAACATGATTCAGAAAAGTTTTCTTACTTTGCTTCCAGAAAGAAAAAAGTGACTCAGACATGTGAGAATTATTTCTGTCCCGGCTGGCTTCCTGACCGAGACAGCAGCTGGACATATCTCACACACACACACACACACACACACACGCACACACACACACACACGCGCGTGCTCGTACAAGGGCCATCACTGAGGTTGTACATTCCTTAGCCCCGCTCCCTAACTCTAACCTTAACCCTGTGACAGCCCTCTGAGGAAGTGAGGACCAGAGAAATGAACCATAGCAACAACACTGATGCCTTCAAGTAAAAAGCAGACGGCTGCGACTGTGTATTGATCATTGCACTACATGAGTCTGCTGAATAGCTCGTGTGGAGAATAGGTCCACAGACATCAGCTCAGACAGACATGAGCCAAGCGTTTTTTTGTCTTTTGGCTGTTTCTGCGGCGCTCCACATAATCCACCACACAAACAGAACTGCTGGGAAATCAACTCTCACACACAACGCTGGGCGAGGGAGATTAACAAGCTGTTGACGGGGTGACTCTCTCTCCTGTCTGATGTGGTAGTTTGTCAGCACAGTGAGGTGACTTCAGGTCCTAAAAGAGTGACCTTGTGTGGTTTGGAAACCTCAACAAAACCTTTACGCTTTATTTAAGGCATTCAGCTGACTCTCAGTACTTTACTCTCTGTACTTTTGAAACAATCCTTTTTTCAACACCTTCTGTTTAACAGAATAACCTAAACGTCTCAAATCCATTATTGTTAAATTGTGTCTAAATACAAAGCAGCTACACAAGAATTTTGTCTAAAACTGGAAGAATGATGGTTTAATTTATCTGATCAAATAAAAAGTAAAGTAAAAACAGGTTATAATCCTGACCAGACATGCAATGTCCACTTACAGCTTTCAATAACATTTCAAGATGTAGTAAGTTTTGATAGCGAGAACTAATCCAGAGCAAACAGGAAGCAGTTCAGTGTCTGGCTGCACTTTGACCTTTTGTCAATAGAAATTTATATGTTTTATATGAAAAGAAGTGTCACTTTTCTTTTGCCAAATCTGCACAAACTGAAGCAGACGATGTCGCACCACGCAGGCATAATTATTTTACATCTGTGTGATCAAAACCTTAAAAGGTCCGTTCACAAAGAATTCAAATTTAATTTTAAATGTGATATTTTAAAAATGCTTTGAGAGCATGAAACAACACAAAAAAACAAACTATTTGCATGGCTGGATACCACTATGAGTACTTTGATTTAAACCAAATTTTACCCAAAACAATTTATCCTCAACTCCTTCAGACTGAATCTGAAGATTATATCAAGTTAATATTCAAGTAGCATTCAATTATCTACCACCTTCAGTGTTCAAAGATACAGAGGTTCTTGATCTTCTCGTAAATGAAGAACTTCCAAAAATGAGTCCATGGATTTGGGGGATGAAAGGAAAATTACAATAATACAATATATTAAATGTGATCCAGAGTTTAGTCTGCAGCCATGCTAGCAGCTCTGTGAGGCTGTACTGAGGTACAGCGGCGCTTTGAGCTAAATGCTAACATGGTATCATGTTCACCATCTTAGTTTAGCTTGTTAGCATGCTAACATTAGCTAGTTAGCAGTAAACACAGAGTGCAGCTGAGGCTGATGGGAATGTCTGTAGTTCTGCAGGTATTTGGTCACAAACCAAAGTGTTGGACACATTAACATGTTGACCTGATGATGGCGCTAGAGGAAAAGTCAGAGGATCAGCAGAGTTATTACAGTTCATCCTGAGGGGAACATGATCCGAATTTCATGACAATCCATCCAACAGTTGTTAAGACATTTCACTCTTAAATGTGAACGTCAGAGGAAAAGTCAGAGGATCACCAAAGCCAATAGGATTCATCCTCTGGGGAACATGAATGTCTGTACAAAATTTCATGATAATCCATCCAATAGTTGTTGAGGTATTTCAGTCTGGACCAAAGTGGTGGACCGACATTTCCCTCCCTAAAGCATGTGGGTCTATCAGACGGCTAAAACTGGTTTATAATCAAAATGACTGAGTGCCAACGTAACAAACCAGCAGGATAATTAAACAAAAAGAAGTGCCTGAGCAAAGTGTCCAATGATTCATGTATAACACAAATACGCAGCAGCAGGGGCAGATCCAACATACAGTACAGATAAAACCCCCACAAACACAGCAGACATGCAACACTGTAAGGCCTTGAAAGAAGCTTTTATTTCACTCTCTCTTCAGCCGCTCTAGACGTGCTCACATCTACAAAAATCACAGTTTAAAAACAACAAACACACTCTAACACAGTGCAGTACAAAAAGGGTTGTTTGGGATTTTGGAAATACAAAAAAAGCATGTGTCTGAGTGTCTGTTTGTAAAGAAAAGACATAATCGTCGTCAAATATGCCTTCATATTTCCACGTTTAGCATCTAGTGTATATCAGTGCATTTATGACACCTGCATTAAATTAAAATATTAGCTATTATTATTCTACCAAACATTTTGCGTACTGGTTAACACAGTGTGTTCTTTACGTTCCTAAACCTGATATGATCCACAGGTGCTCAACAAACAAACAGCAACAACAAAATGGGTCATTTGTCACATGAGTGTTTTCTGACCCGACGCCTCTGTGTTAAAGTTTGGTTAGGTTTAAACGACGTGGTTAAAGTCAGAGAAAGACTGCTGTCACTGTCAAAAGAAACCAATTCTGACTGTCGGACACTGAGAAGTTTCACACAGGAGTTTCATTTCAAAATTAGATTTCCTCATTCAGAAACATGCAGCTCCTCAAATAAAAGTAAATAAAAAGTTTGATATTATTGTGTAATGTTTTCATGAACTTTGAGCCATTTACTTTCCAAATAGCAGAAATAAGCTGTTGTGGAACATGCTGAGCACATTTTTTAGAATTTGTCAGTAGTGTTTTGGAATAGAAAACCTTATATTTAAGGACACAGCAAACAATTACAGTATATTCACTTTGGTTTAATTTGTTGATGAATTCAATTCAATTATTCCATTAGATGTCTAATCTATAAAATAATAAAATAACTTTTTCCCGTTACAAGGACCCAGAGTCCAAAGGTTTTCTTGAGATATCTAATCAGCCTCCTAAAGCAACCCAGAAAGTATTCCTTCTAATAACTAAATCTTTGAAGCTGTGGCACCTGTTTAATATTTTTACTTGATAATTTATTGAAAGAGTCAATGATCTGAATTCAAACTGACTAGTTTACCGTTGACTGACTCCTTGTCTAAATGTTTCAGAACTACTAGATTTGACTGTTATTTCTCTGACTTCCCATGATCAGTCTACCCGTGTTCTCTCAGAGTTTTACCGGTCTTGTTCGGTCTCCTTAGTCAACGATCTCGTCCTCCTCGTCCTCAAAGTTCTCATCACCATCGTTGGCGGTGGCCTCCTGGTACTGCTGGTACTCGGACACCAGGTCGTTCATGTTGCTCTCCGCCTCTGTGAACTCCATCTCGTCCATGCCCTCGCCCGTGAACCAGTGCAGGAAAGCCTTTCGCCGGAACATGGCCGAAAACTGCTCTGAGATCCGCTTGAACAGCTCCTGGATGGCCGTGCTGTTGCCGATGAAGGTGGCGGCCATCTTGAGCCCGCGGGGAGCGATGTCGCAGACAGCGACCTTGACGTTGTTGGGGATCCACTCCACGAAGTAGCTGCTGTTCTTGTTCTGGACGTTCAGCATCTGCTCGTCCACCTCTTTCATGGACATGGGCCCGCGGAAGACTGTGGCGACGGTCAGGTATCGTCCGTGGCGAGGGTCACAGGCCGCCATCATGTTTCTGGCGTCGAACATCTGCTGGGTGAGCTCGGGAACGGTGAGCGCTCTGTACTGCTGGCTTCCCCGTGCTGTCAGAGGAGCGAACCCCGGCATGAAGAAGTGGAGTCTGGGGAAAGGCACCATGTTCACGGCTAGCTTGCGAAGATCTGCGTTGAGCTGCCCGGGGAAACGGAGCGAGGTCGTGACGCCGCTCATGGTGGCCGACACCAGGTGGTTGAGGTCGCCGTAAGTAGGCGTCGTGAGTTTAAGAGTGCGGAAGCAGATGTCGTAAAGGGCCTCATTGTCGATGCAGTAGGTCTCGTCTGTGTTTTCAACCAGCTGGTGGACGGACAGGGTGGCGTTGTAGGGCTCCACCACGGTGTCTGACACCTGATGGATCAAAACAAGATCAGATGTAAAGAGATGTTGAACAATTCAACCCATCTAACCCTCCTTCTCTCAGTCTTAAACCCCGCTCTGGTCTTCCCCTGATACCTTAGGTGAGGGCATGACACTAAAGGTGTTCATGATCCGATCAGGGTACTCCTCCCGGATCTTGCTGATCAGCAGGGTGCCCATGCCCGAGCCAGTGCCCCCTCCCAGAGAGTGAGTCAGCTGGAAACCCTGCAGACAGAATTACAGAAGAAGTTCAGAAGTACAGAAGACAAAGCTCTCAAATAGTAAATATTGTCTAAATACAAGCAGCAAGACGAGAACTTTAAAACAAATACAATCTAAAATTGGCAAGATTGAAATCTGATCAAAGAATAAGTAAACAAGATTTGATATCTGACCAGACATTTGTTGAAAAGTCAGAGGATCACCAAAGTCAGCAGGCTTCATCCTCTGGGGACCATGAATGCATGTACAACATTTCATGCATCCAATGTTAGCATATTTCATTCTGGAACGAAGTGGTGGACCGGCTAACATCGCCATCCCTTGACATCCCTTACAAATGCAGGACCTGCCCTTTTTGGTGGATATTCCAAAACAAATTTGTAATTAATCACAAACTAATTACCATGAGACCTGGGGCCTTTGGGGCCACTGAGGGTCATGGAGTAGCCCTCTTTGCCCGGTTGGTTATTCATCCTTTAGATTGTATCTCATTGGTTCAACCCAACCAATGAGATTCTGCCTCCAAAGCAGCTCTACCTCAGACACATAAAAAGCTAAAAACCATTAGTCCTCTTCACCTGGAGACAGTCGCAGTGCTCGCACTCCTTCCTCACTATGTCCAGGACTGAGTCCACGAGCTCCGCCCCCTCTGTGTAGTGACCTTTGGCCCAGTTGTTCCCCGCACCTGTCTGACCTGCAGACAACCAATCAGCATAGAGAACACCCATCTGTGAAATGTAAAATGATCACCACAACAGATGGGAATGTACTGGTGACCCATTTCTCAGCCGGGGTTGGAGGGGGGGTTGTTTCATTTGTGTGTATAAGAAAGACAGAGAGATCTACAGCCTCCCTGCTTCTTCTCCTACTGAGACATCCGTTTATAAAACAAACGCTGGAGTCCTCTCAGTCTGTTTACTGTACACATTTATGCTGGAACGTTTCACTGCTGCTCCAGCTCTGTCCTCTGTAACCACACAAAGTATAAAGTATCTCTTATAGTGGTGAGCCCAAAGAAAATGATCTCCAACTCTACAGAGCTTTTTACTCTCTTTTAGCTCATAGTTTTGGTTTTGCAGCACATTTCCTGTCTGGTTCAGTCTCAGAGTTTCCTGTCCACCACCTGCTGAGCAGCAAACAGCAGACAGACACAGTTAGAGACGAGCTGGTGAAATAGTGGAGCATTTAGCAGCTAAAGAGACAGATATTTCCCTCAAAAACAGAGCTGACAGAGAGGGAATATTGATTATCAACCCCTCAATTTTGGGCTGCTTACTATGATATAATGAAACAATTAGGCAGAGATCAACATGCTATTAAAACTATCTTAAAACCTTTGACGTTTTACTTTAAGGGTTCATCAAGAGGCTAAACAAAGCAAAGCAAAAACAATACTGAGTCCAGATAATTGTCAAATGGAGTCCAACTGAAGGTCATCAGTCATTATTGGACTTTAGGTAAATATAATGAGTCTTTTCACATTAACAACCCTGTAAACTGAGTCCACCCATAAATAAATCTGTTGAATAAAAAGCAGGTGATTGTTACCAAAGATGAAGTTGTCTGGTCTGAAGAGTTGTCCGAAGGCTCCTGAGCGCACGCTGTCCATGGTTCCTGGTTCCAGGTCAACCAACACTGCCCGGGGGACGTATTTATGTGCTTCACAAACAGAGAAGAGTCATCGCTCAGCAGCATCAGTATTTTACATCTCCTCATTTAAGAGAGTGAATTAGTTACAAATGGTCTGCTTTAGGTTCAGTAAGTTGTTTCTTGTTTTGTGTGTTTGCTTCTACAACAATCACATGATGTTATTAGAGCACCACTGAGAGGGGAGGGCAGGGTGGATGGTTGGGTGGGTGTACAAAGTGTCTGACTATAGGTCATCGTTTGCATACTGCAGTGGCGGATCTAGAACATTTTTCGTGGGTTTTGGCAGGGTGGTGTGGAACAATCCAGCTGCACAGACCTGCAAACTGTCGCCTACCAACAGTGAACTTTCTTCACTTCTTTTAACCTTGATCACAATGGTTCTCAACCTTAAACAAGTAGTTCTATTTGCCGAACAAACGATGACGTCCTGCCTCTTTGGGTCATAAAGGTGGTTCTGGGACGACGCTGACAAATGAACAGACTTGTCGTTTGGGGATATGGACTTGTTGCTAAAAACCTATATTACATATCTGATCTGGAACATTTTGTCGATTTGTAAATTGTTGCAAAATGGGAAATCAAACTGTAACATCTAGAAATATTTGAGGAATATTTGATGAATATATATTGAAAGATACTAATTATACTAACTGAGCCAAAGCGTTTACATACTTGTCACTGTTGTGTCTCGTCAACATTGTTAAGTTTGTCATGTCCTGTTTTATTGTGTAGTAACTCTTTCCTCTCGTTTCAGACCCTGACTTCCTCCCTTTGTGTGATTTTCCCGCCAGTGTGATTGTCTACCCCGCCCCTGATTGTGTTCACCTGTTCTCCCCTACCTCATGTATTTATAGTCTGCGTCTCCCCTTGTCCTGTGCCAGTTCGTCTTGTTTTTGCTCGTCAACAGACCCCCAATCCAAGCGTGCCAGCAAATGCCCTCTTTGTCAGGTTTATTTTGTGTTCATGTTTATCCTCTTCATGAGTGTTTTTTGTTGTATCTGGATTATCCTCTTCGTGAGTGTTTTTGTTGTACTTTGATTATCCTCGTTGTGAGCGCTTTTTGTTTATTTATTGAAACACTTCAGTAAAACTGCTGTGGAACTTAAAAGCTCTGGTCTCATGAGTCGTGCATTTGAGTCCGCCGGTCCTGTGTCAAAGTTCGTGACAGTCACTTTGTCTGGATCAACAAAATCTTAAATTGTCAAATGATCTGGAAAAGTTTTGTTTCCAGTAGAAGCCAAATTCAGACCGTCATTCAGAGGGTGTGTGTGACTCACAGTGACTCACACACACACACACACTCACCTCTACTGCTATGTATTGTACTTACAGGATGCCTCATTGTAGTAGACGTCGACCCTGTCCAGCTGAAGAGACGAGTCACCCACGTAGCTCCCCGCGGGGTCGATGCCGTGCTCATCGCTGATCACTTCCCAAAACTGACCGAGTCGCAACAGCAGCAGAAAAAGAGAAGAAGAACTCAGATAACGTCTGACCTGGTGACTTCCTGCCTGCACGGTGCGTTTACACTGCTCACCCTGTCTGACATCTGAAGTTTGAACATGACCCAAATGTTTTGCTGTAAAACCCTCCCTGCCTCCTACAGAGCTCCTCACGTCCAACAGGCGGATTATTCTTATCTTGTAAGAACAAATTATTTTCCATGTTTTCTAAAATATTCTAGATGTATTGTGCATCAATTGACACAGTTCCTCACAATTCAACCTGACAGATTTGGTATATTAGTAAAGTCTTGGATCTCCACTAGAATTTAAAGAGTTTGTCATGAGATGAGTTAAGGAGGAGGTCCTGACATGTTTGATCTCTGCAGGATGAATTCAATCTTAATGATGCTGTGCAGCCATTTCTCTACTTTTCTTTACAACCTGAGCCTTGTTTAAAAAGCTGTGCCACCGCTGAGTTACATACTTTCCACACAGTCACACTGGTTCATTACCCAGCAGCCTTTGCAGTTACAGCATGTGACCTGCTAACTGTCCGTTCAGCTCTTGTTGTTTCTTCTCCGGCTGAAACCACGTTCACTCCTTTGACTCTCAGCCCAGAAAACTCGCACTGAAATAGTTGTGTGATTGTTCAGAGCCTGTGTGTGTGTGTGTGTGTGTGTGTGTGTGTGTGTGTGTGTGTGTGTGTGTGTGTGTGTGTGTGTGAATAGTCTCACAGTGGCTCTGAGTTCACTTCACTCCCCCACACCCACCGCTGTGATGAGTTCATTACAGGACAGAGAGCAGTCGATGTTCACTACACTCGTTCATTCAGAAACACCTCATTTAAACTGACTGTAAACAGCTGCAACTATCCATTATATCCATTATTGATTAGTTTGTTAAAATCTATTAAAATGTCTAACACTATTTTTCCAACAAAACGTGTTCCCTCCAAACTCTGGCTTATCTGTGCAGAAATGATGATTAGTGATGCATTGATCCAATCCATCTGATCAGTACTGGCACCAATACAGACCTTATTAAGCAGACTGGTATCAGCCAGAGATCACAGATCCACGTTAAATACAGACTTTTCGTCAGTCTCATGATAAAATTGTTTGGTTTGGTGAAGTTGGATGTGCTGCCTGCCCTCAGGTCCATATATGGTAAAAATGTAACTGAGGCTGATGCAGTCTAATCTGCAGAGTCTGAGTTAAGGGGATCGTTTAGATCAAGTGAAGTCTTCGAGGTATGAAGTTCCCTCGTTGTGTTACTCTCCCTCCACCGCAGCTCAGCGTGGAAACAGAAAGAGGGGATTTCGCAGAGAACATCACTTACATGGACTCATCACTTATGAACAGGAGGAATGATTACAGCAAAGTTTCAATATTCACATGGGCACCTGACTATTGATTTAAGACAGACATTAGACTGTAATGTTCCTGTACATGAGAATAATCCCAATAAATCCCACACAGGGAGGTTTACAGATTATACATTTGGGAAAAGAAGAGGGACTGATTGGTGCATCTCTTATGATCAAAGTACTCACTAATTGATTTGCTAATCGTTTCAGCACTACATTTATTAAAACACAGTGACAGGAAAAGCTCTCAGAAGCCCTAAACCCCAAGACTGGATTACCACCTTGCCAAATCCAGGGACCCAACCCTTGACACCCCCCCTTCCAAGGGCCCCATGGTTCACTGCATGTCAGATGGTTGTAATAATATAATAATAATATCAGCTAAAGCAGATCCGGCATTATTAGCTCATTTTGGGGCAAATAAATCAAGTTTTAAAAGCTTTATTATTACAGTTTATATTCCACTCATGATGCATATTCCTGTTAAAGTTGTGTTTAATCCTGTAACTGCAAACTAATACAAATGAATGAATATCCCATGATGGGAGTGCTGGTTGCACTGGACTTGAACACATTAACATTGAGATTTTTGCCTTTTAATCCCCCTGAAGTAGTTTTAAGGAGGTTACAACCATCTTATTCCACACTCTCTGACATTATAACGTTTAAATATTCTGTATCGGCTTGTTCCAGCTTTTTATTGAAGCTGTATAATGTTTACTGTGAAATATTAAAACTCAAGACACAATAAACTAAATACTCTACATGTCTTTGCATCATTTTTGACACATTTGCCTAAAAACGCAGCCTGATTTATCTGTTAAACCTTGGGATTGAAAATAAAGTTCTGTTGGTTTGCGTGTTATTGTGTTTATTACGGCTGAAGTACAGCAGGATATCAGGACACTGAAGCAAAGGAAACACTTTTCAGAGTATTATAATGTGGAATAGCCTACAATAAGAAGGACTCGAATCACTAACATGTTCAGCTGAGACATAAACCCGGTCCGTACCTTGGTCCCGATCTGGTTCCCGCACTGCCCGGCCTGGATGTGGACTATCTCTCTCATCTTCCTTCCTTCTGTCGGTCTTGTCCTCTCCGGTAGTGTTCTGGGGTTCGTCGGTCCTGGTGTGCGTCTGTTAAACGGGAGCGCGCGGCCGACCACGCCCTGAGGGGCCGGACGCGGGTCCAGTTTGTCCCCCTCAGCATAAACTACTTTGTCTTATCTGTCCCACAGAAATACCACCGACATTACTACTACTACTACTCCCATTACTCCAGACTCATACTAATACATAAGCGTGGACAATACCTGATTCCAGAGGCAGGAAGTCAAATATTGTGTTTTATCTGATGACTCGCGCTGTTTTACGCATTAAAACTGTCCAATACTGAGGCTCATTAAAGATAACGCACTGCTGGATTTGAAACTATCTGCACAGTTTTATACCTTTGAGTCAGACAGAACCAGCGACACGAGGAAGGACACCAGGAGGGTCTGTGTGCCAGACTGCCCCCCAGAGACGTGGAGCGTGGCTCAGTGGCCATAAACCAGGAGTTTATCCCTGATCCAGCAAGCTGCTGCTGCGGGAGCAAGCTGCGGGAACAAGCTGCTGCTGCGGGAGCAAGCTGCTGCTGCTGCGGGAGCAAGCTGCGGGAACAAGCTGCTGCTGCGGGAACAAGCTGCTGCGGGAACAAGCTGCTGCTGCGGGAGCAAGCTGCTGCGGGAACAAGCTGCTGCTGCGGGAACAAGCTGCTGCAGGAACAAGCTGCGGGAACAAGCTGCTGCTGCGGGAGCACTCCATGTACGTGATGTTTAGTCCTGACCCAGAAATGTTACTTAGCTAGTTTAACTGCTTTATATACAGTTAGTTAGTTTAACTAGTTAATCTACAGTCAGCTGCTTCAGTCCAGTGGTTTCCAGCCTGGAGCTTCTCTGTTTTCAGTTCCTGGACTTTAGAAAAGAAAGAAAAACATGGGAGAGAAAATAATATTTAAAACTTCATCATTCAGCTGGTTTTCATTATCAAATATATTACAGACTGAAAAAGGAGCAACATTATTAATATCATTATTATCATTATTATCATTATTATTATTATTATTGTCCATCCAAATCTCCCGGAACGGTTAACAGGTGGACTCTCTGGCTGCTGTTTCCGTCGGACCTTGAGCTCGGACGGACCAAAGGGTCCGCTTTGAGAAGTATCCCGCCTGAAGCCGAACCAGAGGAAGTTTACCTCCAGAGTTAAAGTTCTCTTTATATTTATATAAAGTTTCCGTCTCAGCATGAAGTTTCGGGGCAGGATCTCAGACGTCGCGTGTCTCAGTCATTTCACCCGTAAGTCGCTTCAGCTTCCGCTCACCTGTCAGCTTCCGCTCACCTGTCAGCTCCCGCTCACCTGTCAGCTTCAGTCTTCAGTCCGACACAACAAATCAAAGTGATCTGTTATCAGAGGAGATCGATGTCCTTCAAGAGTATTTTTTCTTTGTAAGAAAACAGCTTAATTGTTTTCTATCATGTAAACTGTTAAAAAGTTAACGTGACACCGTCTCTGTTCCCTGGATGAACACAGGCAGAGGTCAGGTGTGTTCAGGTTAATGACGTTGCTCTTCCTCGTCCTCACCAGGAGTCATCACCACCATCTCAAAGCTGACGAAGACGTGCGTCCTGAGACTGACTCCAGACCACCTGTTCTTCGTCCTGTCCGGCAAAGTGGCCAACGGAGGCGTCAGCATGTGGTGCGAGCTGTCACAGGTGAGCTGGCGCAGGCGAGCTGGCGCAGGCGAGCTGTGGCAGGCGAGCTGTGGCAGGCGAGCTGTCGCAGGCGAGCTGTCTGCAGGCGAGCTGTCACAGGTGAGCTGTCGCAGGCGAGCTGTCGCAGGCGAGCTGTCGCAGGCGAGCTGTCGCAGGCGAGCTGTCGCAGGCGAGCTGTCGCAGGCGAGCTGTCGCAGGCGAGCTGTGGCAGGCGAGCTGTGGCAGGCGAGCTGTGGCAGGCGA
>SEMN01001204.1:0-85000 GCA_005408345.1 Macquaria australasica | reverse complement strand
CAACGAGACACAGTAGTCAGTGAGGTGAGCTGAAGTCATGGTAGCCCACAGAAATGCTTCATGGAAAATAACTAGGTTAGCGTTTGGGACTTATGCAAGAACACACATGAACACACTGCTGTAAGTCGCCTCCACACATTCTTATCCTAAACCTCTCTTACCACTCAGAGTGCTCAAAGATGGATTCAGGAAACCCTCTAACTGCAAAAAACTGCTCCTTTCAGCCTGATGAATACCAGTTTCAGTCACAAATATGTTACTCAAGAGTAAATGGAATTTCACACTGTGGGCTTTAAGTAATCAAGACAGTAAACAGCAGTGTCAGTAGTTGTATTAAGGACCAGAACAAAAAATCTGAAAATATTACTACATCTGTTAGTGCCGTGTCATCACAGAGTGGTACCATGACAGAAATAAAGAGGGAATGGTTTGATGTCAAGTTAGATGCCCAAAAACTGCTAAAAAAAAAGAAAAGAAAAGTGGTACAAGACTATAATGGGAGGCAGTCCAGCAAATGTGAGTCAGTGGAGATGGACAACATATTCCGTTAAAGGTGATGATACAGTTAGGTGCAACGGAGGATATTCCCCTGGACAGTGACCTGCATGAAGATCAAACCTCTCAGTAAGCTGACGAGCCAAGCCTAATGTAGCCTGGAGCCTCTAGCCTGCATCAGAGGCTCCAGGCTACATTAGGCTTCAGTGAGCTCACTTCTCTCTAACTCCACACCAACAGATTGTTTTCATTTTCAAACCCCAACTGACGCTGACTCAGGTGACATCACTTGAAGTCATTTATCAGACTTCACACAGTTCCCTCTGGAGACACTAAAGGCTGTATACTACTTTTAAAAACACATGCAGCAGTTCTCCCCAACACCTGGAAACACACGCTGATGTGGGAAATCGGTGCAGTTCCCCTTTAACAAAGAATCTGTACATATTAATGGTTCTTGAATGAGCCCCACTGACCCCCCCTCGAAAGATATCTGATCTGCTGTTGAGCACTGGTATGCAATAAGAGGATATGGTGCAGGTTACAAACAAACAAAGACTAAAATGTGACAGTCTAGAGGCACAAATATAAACACGATTTTTAACCATCAAACGAGAATCCTCTCAGGGATAGACACTAATATTTTCAAGCACTGGCCAAAGTACATTTTTGGTGGCCAAATATAAAGTAACAATACAGAAAAGGCAATTTAACGCAACTTAACACAGCCTTCCTTAACTGTGACACTTCAATAAATGAAAAGACATTAACAGAATGAAAATATATTTTTATAATAATTTAAATTTAAATTGAAAACTCAAGTTCTTTGTTAACATATGGTACATATATTCTCTCACAGTCTCTTAGTTTGGATTTGGGATGTTTGTGGAACTGTAATGTTGCTTTGGTGAAGGCAAAGTATATCCAGCATAGGGATAAAACTTTGTGGCCACAGGGGCCACCTACAGGGAGTATTTGGTGGCCACAAACTAACTTTTTTGTGGCAACGGGCCATAGGGCCATGGTTAATGTTGAACCCTGCCTCTGTTGCATGCACTGCCACTGCAGCAGCCACTCATCTGTCTGAAGTCAAACACGCTCCTACTATCTGTCTCTTACCCGGGTGAACTTGGAGCACATCTCCTCTGCTTCTTTGATGAGGCCAGCCTTCAGCATGTACTTGGCACACTTGGAGTTGATGAAGCGGTCTGCGGTGTCCAGGGCCTGAGCCTCGTCCATCCACCGAGCTGCTTCCTTTATGTTCCCTGCATGCTACAAGGCCAAGGAGGCAGGGAAAGAGGAAATACTTTTATCACCCTTTTCTTCACTCAAAAGGACTAACATTATGCAAATCTGTTTACTCTGCGTGTGTAGAGTTTATACAAGACCTTGTAGATCTTGGCCTTGATGAGGAAGAGCTCGATAAGTGTGGGCGTGCTGTCAATGGCGGCGTTGATGTATTCCAAAGCGAGGCTGGGCTGGTCTATGAAGTCAAAGTGCTGCGCCAGGAAATACTGTACCCACAACAGGGTGGTAGGGGGCTCCTCCTTCCCATCATCTGTACACACATTTGACATAAATCCCATTTGTTGTGTGGATTCACAGATCTGCTCCAGAAACCTCTGCCTTTATATGTGATTTACATGATTTGGAATTGCAAATAAATAAAAATCAAACAAATACACTGAGGCCAATGGCAAGGAAAAAGAAGAATGAGCAACACTCACCATTCTCACTAAACATTCGACAGCTTTTTAAACAGGTTTCATAGCCAACTACTAATTCTTCAATGATCGCAACCTGCATGAGGAGAAAACAAGCTCAATGGTGGTTTTATTTCAGACCAGGAACAACAAGAATTTCAGTGTGGAAGCAGATATATAGCTGACCTTGTCTTTGTCTGTGTAGAGGGATTTGAGGGTAGTGAAGACAGGTGGGCAGCCTTTACTGAAGTTCATCCTCAGGTAGCTGTCCAGACATTCACGAAACTTCTCCCCTGGCCAGCACAACACACAGTAAAAGGTACAGTAAAGTGAGATTTGTACTGCCACATAGCACAGAATGACAATCATATGTAGGGTTTGATCCAGAATCAAGTCATTGTAAAATGAACACAAGAAATCATTAAAGTGTGACCTCCCTGCTCACATAGCCTTCTCATTCTTAGCTTTTATCAGCTGCAGTAAATTTCATGAGTTAGCCAAACTACAAAATCAAACTGTTACCTGGTAAATGTGCACTGCCAGCCAGTATCTGTACACTTAGCCAAAGGTGAATAGTTCCACTGTGTATGTCTGATTAGTGGCAAGTCTGTCTGTACTTACCGTGCACTCTCGGCTAACACTAGACTCCAGCCTGGTACATTCTAGCTAGGTAGCAGTCTAGTACTGACTGACAGCTAACAGCAGAGGATAGTAAACAATGGTTAGAATCCCTCAATTACACTGTTAAGCACATCACACTTTTATTATTTCAATATTATACATCATTTTAAATCAGTGGACCTCCACGCTGAGCTGTTGCTAGCTTATAAGGTAAGCTAACTTCCCCCCCGGTCTTCTGTTTTAACAGTATAATTAGGCAAACTCAAAACCATAACAATAACAAAATCTTTATAATAGAAGTCATACAATAATGGTCTTTTAGACTAGGGCAAAATAATGATTGGAATAGGAAAAAAGTTTCAACTTAGTTGTAATAAACTGAAATGAAATTTGGTTTTTACTCTCATCGCTTATCAGTCAGTGCACATCGAGCTGAGCTAATGAACTCAGTGTTTTGTCAGTCTCAATCATGCTACTCTGATGAGAGGAGGGGCCGATTTATTGAAATACAGCCAAGCTTTTCGTTGGTGGCAGTTGCCCAAATGGTACAAAAAGTAGCCCAAATTATTTTGGGTTTGTCATTATTACATGAGTGGAAATCTACATAGTAGTTATCACTATTGCACTTTCTAAATTAAAGTTATTTAAATTATAATGCGAGGCAATCGTTTTCTACAAATATATTAACTTTGATGTTCTATAAGGTTGATTTCAAAGTAAAATACCAATTCAAATATTTGTCAGTGGCACAGTTAATCACCTATTTTTCATCCATATGATTTTCTAAATTTCTTTAAAGTTCTCAAATGTTTCTAATTCAATTTTAATATTACTTTGTAGCACTCACCGGGTGTACACTTTTCACAGTATTGGATAAAGCAGCTGCCTGCCACACTGACTGTACGCTGCTGCTGCAGGCTGCACTGTGTTTACCTGTGAGGAAACTCAGAGGCAGTCTTCGGGGAACCAGGCCTTTAGGAAACTTCACCCAGGAGTCCTCGTAAATCTTCTGACGCTCTTCTTTATTTCCTGGAGAAACACACACAGACACGGACACAGACACAGACACAGACACAAAGGGGTAAGGACAAAAACTGATTGACCATAAACATATCATCCTCAACTAATACGAATACTGCAGTCCCCCCTTTGGCCACCCACTACCACACTGAAGAGTTCTGATAACTTAGTCTGTAAAAGAGGACACAGTTACGCGGACCACTTCATTGACTCTTACTCTTCTCTTTCAGGCCTTTCTGTTGCCCAGTAATGGTTTATAAAAACAACAACACAAATTCCTGACTGTGCACTGATAGCTCCAGTCTCTAATGCAGCAGATTTCATTCAAATCAGCTGACATCTGAGGTTTAGCAACAAAGGAACATACAATATGTACTGCAGGGACCAACTAAGGTAGATGTGTTCATACTAACAACAGTGACGGAATACGTGTTTTTCAAAGACAGCTTTAGTTGCAAGTACATCCAAGATGGGCGTCAGTCAGATCTTGGTAGAAAGAATGCAGGTTAAACAAAGAGAGGTATTTGGTTTTTCAGAATACCTTTTTGAGAAAAAAGCCTCACAAACAGCTTTTGGACAATCAGATACAAAAACCCAAATAATAATGTGTACACATGTGTACCATTGGGATGGGATAAATATGGGATAAATATTAGGGCTGCCCCTAAGAGTCAATTATTTTAATCATCAGCCGAATCTCATTTTGTCAGTCCAATCATTGAACTTCTGATGTTTTCAGAAGGTGATGAACACAGGCATTAAAGGGTAGTTTCACTTTTTTTCTGTAGAAAATTCCCTCTTTGTGTTTGTGTCTGTTCACTGTAGCTCAGCACAGAAACACTGTCTGTGGAAACACAACGTGGGCTGTATTTACCCAGCTGATTCAATTAACTCAGACTGCTGAAGCTTCAGACTGTCTTCAGATAAACTTTGGGATGTATTTTTGCAAAGAACAAAGACTGTGGATCTCCTCCACTAGTAGAACGTTAGGAAGGGATCTGTTAAAAGGACAGTGTGAAGCAGGCCATAACTGTAGGTAAGGTGTACGGAAGAATAAACTATTTATAATAGTAATATAGTATTTATAATGAAAAAATATTAATAGATCAGATAAAGCAGGAACCAACAGCACATGACAAAATACATAAGCTGAGTGGAACCCAGACAGAATTCTGATCCTGGTACAGCCCGAATAAATAACTACAGTAGAACTCCATCACGTGGAGCACACAGGTGTAGGCTTGAGGATAGTGTTCACCTGGCTTCAAGGCCTTTTCCAGGCCCTGGTAGTAGGCCCAGTTCTCAGGGTTCCTCTCCTGGAGTCTCCTGTAGACCTCAGAAGCTTCCTCGGGTCTCTCCAGCTTCAGCAGCAGCTCTCCTACACGCACACACAAACATACACACTCTTTAAACTTTATATTCCATCCCATGCTCTCTGCCCTCAGAATACAGGGCTCCTGTCTGTCCCCAGAGTTAAACAGAAGTCAGCTGGCTGCAGGGCCTTTTCCTATTATGCCCCCTTCCTCTGGAATAACCTCCCTGTTGACATCAGACAGTCTGACGCTGTTGAGGCCTTTAAATCCAAATTAAAAACTCATCTTTTCATTGTAACCTTCAGTTAGCTGCTTATTCTTGATTACTTTGTACCTGCTACCATTATCCTTTGGCAGGTCGGTCTCGGTCTCAGTGAATCTATTAAGCCGAGTACTTATAGTCCATGTTGTCCTGCTGATGGGCTCTCTCTCTAGTTTCTCCTCCTCGTCCTCTCTTTTCACTCAGGCTTCTGTGTGCTGGACCATCGGCCGTCCTGGGACCTCTCCCTCCCCTGGCTGTCGGTGCCTCTCTCCAGATGTTTTTGATCTGGATCTTCGTTTTCCAGGAGAGTCAGCCTCTCCTCTCGTCTCTCTCCCTCTCTCTCTCCCTCTGTCGGTGTCTGTTTCTTTCTCCTCTCTGTGTGAATGGTGTGCTTGAGTTTTGGGTCTTGTGTGCTTGTGTAGTCTGTCATCTTCCAGGTCTCCATGGTGGAGAGGTGGCTCAGGTCTGTTTGGTGACACCTGAAGTTGCTCGACGTCCTCCTGGATCCATATTATTCATACTGTATATGTTACAGTCTATTTATAATGTTGTCATCCTGATTGTCCACGCTGTAATTTTACTATGTTGGTCTATTCTGTTCACACCACATCTACTTCCTGTCTGTCCGTCCTCTTCTGTTGTTCTTCCTGAGCTTTCTAACATTTTTTCCTGTTAAAGGGTCTGAATCGAGGGTCTAAGGACAGAGGGGGTCGTATGCTGTACAGACTGTAAAACCCCTGAGGCAGATTTGTGATATTGGGCTGTATAAATAAAACTGACTTAACACACACACGCACGCATTAGAAGTTCCACTCCAGCTTACAATGCTTTTCTTTGGGTAAGGTACTTTCAACACTAAGGACATTTGTTTGTGTTATACAAGTTCAGTCTAAATTATGAAGCAGCACTGAAATATGAAGAGTGCCTCCAATTTAAATTCTGGTTCTGTCACTTGCACTCACAGAAAGTGACCAATCAGAAAGACTCAAGTGTTTTCTGAACAGCAGCAGATGAACACACTGAACCTTTTCAGTAGCTCGACCTAAACACACACACACGACAGCATCAACCCACCTCTTGTCTCCTCCACAGCCAGTTTGTCACAGATCTGTTTCTCGTAATTGTTGAGGTGATCGAGGGCCTCCTTGTGCAGGCCGGCCTCCCTCAGAACCTGGTTCTGATACAGCAGCAGCTCACTGTACTCGTAGTCCACCTTGTCTGGAGACGTCTGGACAGACACACACAGAAGAGAGTGGAGCATGCTGAAGTGGGCTTTAACTGATATGAGTGTTTGTTATACTTGCTAATTATCAATGCTGGGAGTGTTAACAGCACTGCAACTACTCTAACCTGTTAGGGAGTCCCCAACAGGTGGCGTACTTCCACTACAACTCTTAGTCACAAAAAAATAATAACTCAGACTTCAAATCAATGGCTTCCTTGTATTTGTGAGATAATATCATTGCTTCAAGGTTGGCTGAAAATACATTCCAAGTGATTGGATCACCATAGTGTGAATACACATACAACTGTCTGCTTAAGAAACCAGAGAATGACACTGGATTAAATCAAACCAGTTAATAACAAACGGATATAATGGAAATTTTGAGCGTGGACCTGTGTGTAATTTGCTTTCATTCACCAACAACTGATGCCATGTTGTCTATTCTATTTTGTTTCTCCTACATCAGAATATCTGTCAGTCTTCTGAGCGTGTTGGAATAGTGTGACAACTGCAAACTAAATATATCATCATTAAATTCAGGACAGAGTTTGAAACAAAAGTAACATCATACTTTCTTTCAGGAAGTAGGAAGCTTCATAACTTCATCTTTTCCTATTCTGAGATTGCTGAGGAGTATTTCTGGTGCTTGTCCAACAGTCAGCATGATTCCTGGGTTGTTGATAAAAATAAGCCCGGACACAGGTAAAAGAGAATTCACATCTCCCATTCAGCTGTGGCACTCCATCAGCAGGCAGTGAAAAAGATGTTGTCAGAGGGAGCTCTGATCAACACACAAGTGAAGCGCCTGGTACACACACTCATCTTTAAAACAATTGAGGTCTTATTTTGGTAGATATTTGGTAGTTTTTAGTTCATTTTAATCAGATAGCCCTGTAGTATTACAGATATATTTAACACTTGCACTATACTAGGGCCGTTGGAACAAATTTCAATAGACAAATATAAATCAAACAGTAAAAAAATTAAAAAATAATCGAATGCTGGAATTACTATACGAATGTGATTTTTTTTAAACTAATAAATGTGTTAGCTAACGTTAGCGATTCTCGCCCTTCTCACCTCGGCCTAATGTTAAAAAAGAAATGCTTTTGTCACGTCTGATGAACAATAAAGTTTTCTGAATCACAATCTCACTCTCAGAACTGGCAGAAAGCGATGCAGCCACAGAGAAATGAAATATCACTCGACAATGAGCAATCTGAGGGCACACCTGATAACGCTACACCCTGGCAAGCTAGGAGATTAGAGTCCGAGCAAGAATGACCTCTTCTGTACCCCCCTCCTCCTCATCATGGGGCTTACCAGCTGACTGCCAAGTTAACGCTATTCATTTTGTGCCTAAGCTTAATTATTACTTAGCAAGAAAGCCATCACTTGTTGGAAATTTCAAATGTTTACTGGTAATGTTGGAATGCCCTCTAGTGAAGAGAACATATAACAACCACATGCTGATAGTGCCATTGGCAATACCTGTGTATGCAGTGTATAGAACATATTAATAATAGGCTAAATTTCAGTATATAATTTGAATATTAAAAATAATAAGGAACAAAATTTGAATGGGATTATAGAGGAAGATTGACAGCACTACACCATAACTGGAAGATGTATGCCACTTTCTCAAAAGAACGACTGTGGCTCTGATATGTTCAGATAAAATAAAGACTCAATGTCCTGCATCTGTCCAGCTTATTTTCACTGTACATCTTAGCCCAACAGTACAGTTTCTGACATCAGAAAACCTTACATGTGGTTGTGCCTGCACCATCCTCACACAAAATATGCAATACTACCACATACCACTCATGCTTACAACATGATAAACCCTTCTTATATATATATATATATATAGTATCAACATCTACAATTGAATTGAGACCACCCACTGACCGATTCCATTTACTTCACCTGAAGTGCTGAGGATCAAAACTAAACTTTTATTCACTGCTCCCTATATATCAGACACTCAGCATGTTCTGCCCTCAGATGAATGTTTGTGATGTAAAGCGTTTAAAAATGACTGATGAATGCATGGAATTAAATTCATTGTAGTATTTGAATAAGGAAAGAGACACAGTGACAGTTCTGTAGAGAGTGACCTTTATTTTGGTAGCCAATTTGTTTATTTCCGGTTACCGTAGCAACTACAGTACGGGTCGGTCAACCAGCGAATCTCGTGAAGTTTCTCAAGCTCACGAAAGCGATAGCTGTAAGTTTAATACTTTGATTTTCAATATAAATGAACATACATATGTAATTTACGTTTGAATACTGAAGGTTTGATGATTCATGTTGCATGTGGGCTAAATGTACCGATGGTAGGCTATGCTAGCCCAGTGTTTGCTTGTGCATAGCTAGCGTAGCGCATTGCTCAAGTGCATGTTCTGTGAATAGCCAGGGGCAATGCAGATGTAATACTTGGTATAGCGACTTACTGTAAATAAGAAACTAAGTTTGTCCTGTTTTGTGTTACAGTTTCACTCTTTGGTATTGAATTGAGAAGAGAATAAAAGGAGCAGGCGCTCGTTTTCCTGGCTCAAGTAAAAACCTGAGTTTGGCTTGCTGTTGATCTGTGCTAACGTACTGGAAGTACATAACGCCCAGGGAGAACAGTATACAGTAGTTTACTCTGTAGTGAGCAGTATCAATCATCACTGTTCAGTTGGCATCACGCTGAGTTAAAGCTGGAGTAGGCAGTTTTCTTGTGGCGTCATTGGGCAAAAATGCCATATTAACCGTGCAGCATATTGTAATTCAAGTGGTCTGAGAGCAGACCTCTACTTCAGCCCCCCCTCTTGCCTCTGTTTTCAGGCTTCAGAAAATCTATCCCCTGACGATAGACTTTAGCCAATCACAGGTTATTTCAGAGAGACGGTGTGTCCGTATTGGCTAAGCTACAAGAGCAGATGTGTGTACACGTCCCTTCAGACGGTGAAAACCTGATTCAGTGGAGGAAAATCCTTCAATGCCATGGTGCTCATAACGACGAGAGGCAAAGAGGCATGATGACAAAGTGGGGAATAACTTTTGACGGGGGACAGTGGTGCGTGTGTGCGGTGTACTAGCCTCTCTTCCCGCTGCTGGACGGCGTTGCAGATGCCTCTGAAGCCTGGGGTGCTCCGCTCCGCTCTGAGAAAACAAGTCACGGCGGGAGGGACCGCAGTCTCGGTGAGGCTCACGCCGTGGAGAGCGAGCCCTACGAGGGATACAGTTTCACTGGGGAACCAACTCCTTCTGCTGCCGGTCGAAGTTGTGGGTTTGGTGGGAGGGACTTAGCGGAGTGATACGAGGCAGCAGAGAGAGAGGCGGAAGGTTTTGCCTAGGTTGCACAGATTCTGCCTACCCCAGCTTTAAATTACTGAGTACACTGAGCACAGTGAACATCTCATTCCCCACTTCCTGTGATGTTAATCCCGTCCAAACAGGGCCGAAGTCTTGTTAGAGTGAATTTGCCTCTAGATATGTTTAAAGACATCTTTACAGTTCTGTTCAGTCGTCTACAGCTTTGGCCTACCTGTTGTGTTTTGCGGAACTCCTCAACAATCTTGGCAGCCATCTCAAAGTCCTCTAACAGGTGATAGGCTACAGCATACCCGATCCACGAGGCCCGCTGGGCTGGACGGAGTTGCAGCAGCTGGTACCGGGTCTCCTGAAGAACAACAATACCATCACAGCACACACAAGTGTAAGCAATAATATTTTAGTTGGATTATCTTGTCCACCACTGACTTGTACCGTCTATCTTCACCATCACTTTCTTTTGTGTGGGTAACTGTCTGACCCTCTACAGTCTTCTGCCCCCACCCCCCTTCATCCATTGTCATACGCGACCCTCCATCCAGACCTTTTATCTGGGCAGCTCTGTTTTTAAAACCATCTCGTCTCTCTGGTGACCCTCACCCTGTATCCCTCCAGGTCTCTCATTTGGATCTGCAGCAGGGAGAGGTCTCGCAGGATCTGCAGGTTGTCTTTGTCCCACTTCAGAGCATTGCGGTAACACTTGATGGCCTCATCATACTTCTTATCCGAGCGCTGCAGCAGGCCGTACACATGCCAGCCTGGAGGATGAGCCAGTTGAGGAAGCAAAACACACACACACACTATCCAGGAGTGTTTGTGTTTCCAAATGTAACAAAGAGACATAAATGAAATGACAGGATGAATTTAAAGACAGGTTTACACCCTCAAAGAGCAAGTTCCCGAAGGTGCTACAGAGTGAATGCAGCTGCTGTATAAGCCTGTCCTGCCTAGTGTTACATGGTGTACCAATACCAAGAAGGTACTGCGATACCCTGTCGTTAAAAACGGTCCAATACCACATTTTATTAGTACCGATACTTAAGAATGACGGTGTTTTAAAAAGAACCGTATTTCAGTTGCGTTGATGTGCGAGAGCGAGTCAGTCAGTGCGACAACAGGGCAGTGTGTGTGCAGCGTTCTGCTACTCCCTGCAGACAGTGGGAGTGCAAACGTTTTTTTCTCTCACATGCACGCGCTGTGGGTTACATGGTGAACGTGAAGAATGGCAGCAGCAAGTGATGCTTCAATGCTCTTGCCGACCAGCCATGGCTGGTCTATAAAACATACGCACAGAGCGAAATCTGGCACTATTTTGCAGCCATGCACTATTTTTCATTCTCAGCGGAAAAAATAAGGAATGATATTTAAAAACGTTCTCACGAGGTGACCTGCAAAAATGTCGGGGCGCACAACGAGGAACTAAATAAATGTTAACAAATAAATTGATAAAACAAGTAGAAGCTCCACGTTTTCAGTAATAATTTTCACTTGTGTTTCCTGCTCAGACAAACTTAATAGACACGCACTCACACCTCTCCAAAACTATGCATAATATTACGCACAGCTAGCACAGCCGGGATTTAACTGTTAAATGACCTTGTGAGCTTTTCCGACTCCAGTGAGCTGTTGAAAGATTCAAAGTTTATACAGCGACATCATGAATAGCAGCAGAACCGCTGCTTTCTGATCATTCAGCTGAGGTGCAGTGAAAAAACGCTAGGCTATGTGCCCAATAATGGAGGGAAAACCCTGCTGTTAATTCTGGCATGATGTTGGCTAAAATGTTGGTGACATTCTTATGTAAACAAATATGTACATAAACACAACGGGCAATATCGAGGCCAGCAAAAATGGTCGTGGGCATGTCCATATATCATACGATAAGTCGATAACATAATTATCGTGACAGGCCTACAGCTGTAGTGATTAACTGAATTTGACTGTCACACTGTGTGTGTGGGATGAAATCTGGGTGCCCTGAGGGGCTGACGGAAGGATACAGACGTGGCTCTTGAGGTCGTTGCGTAGGCCTCGTCTCACTAGCTCGTAGGCCTCCTCCTTCTTGCCCAGGCAGTTGAGGGTTAAACCCTTCATGGCCAGCGTCTCTGGAGCACAAAGCAGGGGTGGGGAGGAGAGGAGTGAGACATTCAGGGACAGGAATTGTTAAGAGTGACACTGACTAGGTTTACCATTAAGTGATGGAATGACTTACAAAACATTAAAGTAAGTAATAGGTTTGCTTGCCAGTTAAATGGAACAGGTGTGAGTAGTAAAGTATGAGGCACTACTGGGAACAAATACAACAGCATTACTGATACACCTTTTTAAAAATCATGCTAGTGTTGTATCATGAGGTTAACAAAGCCTGAACCACTAAAAACTAACATACATAAGTAACAAGTAATTGCAGCAGAGAAATGCCAAACATATGTTTGAGGTAGTTTAGAAACAGCCGTGCCATTACAATTAGTCCACCAGAGAGGACTGAAAAATATTCCACCCAATACATACCTTTGTCACAATTCTTTAAAAAGCTAATTTACAGAATGTTAGGTTATGTTTTATTAAAATGAATATCTGTCAATATATAGTTATGGTATGTTTCTTAACTCTAAAATATGGATATTTGTATCGGCTTCAAAAATCCAGCATTGGTTGGGTTACAAACACAACACTGGTCTTTTTGGATTTCAATGAGGCAAATCAAATCAGACAATTTAAAAAAATACAAAAATAAAACAGAATAAGACACCCAACAGTAACATAAGATAAAAACAATAATACAACAGGTAAGACATGTTAGATATAAAACAGTGTGCTAGCATTAATAAAAAGCTTTTTTAAAAAGAGAAGTGATTTAAAAGATGTCCCTGATTCTGCAGCCTCAGATCCTCAGGCTGGGAGTTCCAGATCTGAGGGGTCCTGACTGCAAAATAGGTGAGCAGCAATTCAGCAATATACAGTGCCTATAGAAAATCACCATACCCTGTCAAAACCCTTACCTTTTGTCACATTACACCCTGGAAATAAAAATAAATTAACTTTTTCCAGCTGTATTTCCACATTCTAACCCTCAACATCAAAGGGAAAATAACATTTGAAAAAAAATCTAATTAGTAAAATACCTGGTTTGAATAAGTGATCAGCGCCTTAGATTAACCATTATAATCTTGCTCAGGTACAACCAATCACCTTCCAGATCACATACCAGGATAAATAAATGGCCCCCACCTGACAATTATTGTAGTGGTTTTGATTACTTCAGAATAAGACTGGCTGTTCCGTGAGGATTCCACAAATATGATGGTAACGGTAAAGAACTCACCATGGGTGGAGAAGTGCTTTCAAAAGGGCTTCAAGATAAAGTTGTGGAAAGGCACATGTTAGGAGAAGCATACACAAAGATTTCAAAGGCTGTCCCTCTGAGTGCCGTTCAGAGCATTATTAAGAAGTGAAGAGCATATGGCACCACCAACACCTTCCCTAGACTGGGCTGTCCCCAAAAACTGGATGACCGAGACAGGCAGGACACTGACAGCTACCACGGTGCCAATGGCAACATTAGTCTTTATGGCTGAGACTGGTTTGTTTAAAACCAAACACAGCACACTGCCGAAAACACACCATACCAACTGTGAAACATGGGGGTGGCAACATTATGTTGTGGGGGTGTTTCTCTTCAGCAGGGACTGGCCAAAGGGAAAGTGGATGCTGCTAAGTACACCCAAATTCTACCTCTGCTAGACTGCTCAAGATGGGCAGGCGGTTCACCTTACAGCACGACGACGACACTAAACACATCACCAAAAAAACTATGAAGAGGCTTAAGGGTAGGAAGGTAAATGTCCTAGAGGCCAAGTCAGAGCCCTGACCTAAATCTGTAAGAAAATCTGTGGATGGACTTGAAGAGAGCAGTCCATCACCGCTTACCACGAAATTTGACTAAACTCAAACAATTCTGCAAGGAAGAATGTACAAATATTCCCCAATGTAGGTGCACAAAGCTAGTAGAGACATATCCAAAGAGAATGATGGCTGGTGGCTCTTAGGAGTTTTAAATCAGGGAACTGATCACTTTTCGAAGCCTGTTTTTCTAGTTTTTTATTAATTTTCAAATTTTTTTCAAATTTTATTTATGTAAATACACCTGAAAAACAAACAAATTTCTTTTCATTTCCATGGTGTAATGTCACAAGAGGTAAGAATTTTGACAGAGTATGATGATTTTCTATAGGCACTATAGCTGGGAGCTAAACCATAAAGTGCTTTAAAAGTAATCATTAAAATCCTAAAATCTATTCAAAAACTCACTGGTTACCAGTGAAGAGAGGCTAAAACAGGAGTGATGCACCGATCCGACACCGATATCGGTGCGATTCTGGCTCAAATAGCTGGATCGGGTATTGGTGACAATGGGGCTGATCTATTCAATTAAATTCTATGTTTGCAATTATGTGCGTGTACTACGCAATGCGTCAGCAGTGAAATACAGCTGGAGTCATTTAAATGCAACCTCAGTAATGGTTAAAATAATAAACCAGCACAAAAACAACAATTACCAACATAAACCACCATGTTCTGAACAGTCACATTACAAACACTTTTTTGGTACAGCAAACTTAATTATGTCTTTTTCATCGCAGCCATTTTCTCAGAATTTGGATTTCACATGTACAGTTCTCCACTCAAAGTATGCTCCCTCAGACATGCTGTTTGGTCAGGGAGGGTCTGTGTCGTACACTTCTTGCAACCTTTGGAGACCGAAAATACGACAGTCCTGCCTACTTCCTGCAGTGATTGGCCAGGTGTGCACAGGTGTGAAAATGGGAACAGCTCCAAGTACTCCAACTTAGGGTTGGGCGATATGACGGCATATACCGTGCAACGGTAGAAATGTGTCCTCACGTGACATGAGAGTGACAGTTGGTGGCGGTAATGCACCTCTAAGCTGGTTTGCCAACCACCGTGAAAGAGAGTTACAAGAAAACATGATGGAGGAGAGTGAAATTGTAAATACAGAGCATGAGGTACAGTATGGTTGTTTTAAACCAATTCTTACTGTATCATTTATACCCTTACCGTGATAGAATATTTTGGACATATCGCCCACCCCTACTCCAACTCATTCTTTTCTCTTCAATCCTCACATATTCCCTCCACTGCCCATGTTCATTGCTCAGTCACATCAATCACCTCAGTTGTGTCAGTAATGGAGGTGGTGTACTTTATGAGAAGAGACCGAAAAACATATCAGGTTCTGAACATGTACGCACAGACGCTCCTATACCTCCACTTCACTATTTTGAACTATGATGACACAACTGCCACTGATCACACACCATCCCTGCAGGCTTACAACTTGGACTTGTCAAAAGTGTTAGATGGAGCATCTAATATTGATCTTATGAGAGAGTATATTTGACCTTAAAGCTTTTATTAAATTGAGTACTGGGCTCTTTAAAAGCGAAATGTTCACTTTTATTGTTCAACTTTGGTTTGTTTGCTGACCAGGTAACATTTAACCCACAGTTTCATTAGATGTTACTAATTTTATCATAGCATCACAAAACATTTTTCACTATAAAATCAGTAATTCCTGCAAAATGGGAATTTCTTTATTCTTAATCCAGTCTGAATTGAAACTGTTAAACTACCATTCATTCACGTCAGCATTTCCCCAACAACATATACGATTTGTTATTGTTGCGTGGCCTCTAATGACACCTATTGTTTTTGGTGACCAGTGCTCCATCCACTTTACAAATCTATGTAACAACTAGTAAGTTCACCACTCAAACACAGCAGGAACAAGGTGACAGTAAAAGCATGATGTTTCTCACAGTTTCCTATTAGTTTAGTGTCAAGTAGCTCATGTCTTACCTCCATGCTCAGCAAACTTTGGGTTGCCCAGGATCTGTTTGCAGAACTTCAGCCCGTTTCTGTACTGCTTGTGCTCGTAACATCTCTGCAACAAAAGACAGAGTAGACCTTACATCAGGCATCTGAGGCCAACGGCCTGCCATTCCCCGCGGCACTAATCCTCAGAGAGCCGAGTTAAAAGTGCACGAAAAGGACATTATTGCGAGTGTGCTGGATGCAAACACACGGTGTTCCAGTGACCAGCACTGATAACTGGTCCTTCCTGCTAAGAGTGAGCAAAGCATCACATACACCCAACATTGCCTCCTATGGTAGTCAAGTCAGCACGAGATTGTAGAACTAAGATAAATGGAAGAAACAACACTTGAGAGAACAGCCTTGATAATGGAGGGCTGTTGAGATGTAATCAGACAAGCAGCCAGATGGATGTGCCCGGCTCAGAGCAGACACCAGGAGTCCCCCCCAGTGGAAATCCTGCCAACTCCCATACATGTACTCAAGTCCCTGACTGACCGAAGGAAAGGACAGACACCCCCGATATCCAGGAGTAGTATTATTTGTAGTGTGAATTATCAGTATTATACTGTACACGATAGCTACCGTCAATAGCAGAATATTTTGAATGAACACTTGACTTTAACCGTTTTTTGCGTGTTTGTTATATGCGGAATTTAAATTCAAATTTCTGGTTCGGCTTTAAAACGATTTAGTAAACGACTTGAGCTTTTCCATCCATGTTATGTTACCGCTAAATTTCCAAAGTAGTAAATGAAATTTGGCTCGACGAGTTACCCGGTAGGTAACGTTACCGGGGCTAAGTGAAGTTAACTGTGTATGCTGAACTAACGACAACTACTTTGAGCGCATACACAAGACAAATGTTGATAAA
Organism: Macquaria australasica; assembly: GCA_005408345.1. Lineage (NCBI taxonomy): Eukaryota > Metazoa > Chordata > Actinopteri > Centrarchiformes > Percichthyidae > Macquaria > Macquaria australasica. The sequence continues at coordinate 68,271 of SEMN01001204.1, read as the reverse complement.
ACCTTATTGACAGTGGAGCCGAATACATTTCCAAGCTTCAGCAATTAACTAGAAAGCTAACTCAACTATCCACCTAGGTTGTGTGTGGCTGTCATGTGTCAAGCAGCTTTGTCACTGATACACTTTGGATGTGTTGCAAGGCCAACGCATGGCTAACTTAGGACACCACATAATTGGTTGCTAGCCAACTCTGCTGTTTCCTTCGTTTCATTGTTACAACAAATAGTTAATAACAGAGACGTGATCATTACAATGCGTTTTGTTTGTTTAATTAACCAGCAACTCCCTAGCTACTTGCTGTGAGTGCTAGAACTGACGGCTAGTTGGCAAACTGGCATTAGCTAGTAAGCTAACGTTATCTCAGGCATTTAGCCTACCAATATTCTCTTGAAGAGAGCATTCTCCTTCGGCGGTAGAGTGATTGTGGGCATTGTGTTGGCTTCCTATGCCTCTGTCGGTTCACACATGAATAATATCCTCTTGGAGTCAGAGATCCTGGACAGTCCAGGCTCAGTTCAGTCTCTTCAGGATCCTCTCTCTCACGTGTTGAAACCGAGGCCCCCTTCCGAGCAAAATGGCCGATGCGCTTCTCCTCCGGGTCAGGCTGCTCTCTGAGTCTGCGTGTCACACACGGGCAAGGAAGGAATGGTCTTTTGATAAGAATGGCATGACACGGTGTTTTATTTAATGATACAGTACAATTTATTCGGATATTTTCCAAATTGGATAGAGAGTATGCCAGTACGCTCAGTACAACCAGTGCGCCTGTGTCCAGTGCTGTGTCGCTAACCAAATTCCGTTGACATTTCTATAACTTTAACACTGCCTTGCCTGTCGGCAAGTGATCGCTCTTGGTAGACTGTATTTAACTAATTCTTTGGATAAGTTAAAAGTACGAACGCCAAGCAGCACTTCGTTTCACTAAAATCCCATGTTTTTAGAATAGGGACTCGATTCTTAGTATCAAAGGTTAATTTGGTGGAAAAGAGCAGTGGGGATTTGAGATGATTGTCTTAATAGAAGTTATTTTTTTTCCAAACAACAGACTTTTGGTTTGTTTAATGTAAGCCAAATTTAATAGTTCGTCATAGGGATTTAAACATGTTCTTAACGCATGTCCTAATACGTGTGCATGATTATTAATTAATTTTGTAATGGAAATGGGTGGAATATCAACTACCAAACCCATTAGAAATTAGATTTTGTAACGCAATTGATGCCAAACTGGGTTATGGAGATACAATCGCTTCACAATTGTAAAATCCAGATATTTGTTGAGTTTAAAACTGCAAATGTCATTTAATAACAGCAAACACATGAGGTTGAGTATTCGAGCGACTTATCAGTGATGTTGGAATCATCTAGTCAGTCCTTGCAGGAAGCTTAATCAACCGCGGTGTGGCAGGAGCGCAAATCGGATGAAGGGAGCTGTTCTTTAGCTAAAATGACTTTCAACCGGTTACTGTTTAGAGCTGTTCTCGTCAGCAAAGGTAAGATGATGACATACTGGTAATGAATTCATGGTCATGATTTTCGAAAACCTGTGTTTTATCCTGATATTCACAACGAGAACGCCGTGTTTATTTTGAAGCATGACCTTAGCTTAGCTTAGCTTAGCTTAGCAGTCTTGTAGGACTGCAGTCATACAGTCGATTATCTCCCTCTAAAGTTAGGCATTTTATGGCAGTGTTGCTTCATTTAGTGCTTTCGAGTAAATTGTTTCCCATTGTTAATATATGCTGTTTATCTAGTTTAACAGTAAAGATTGTAATCAAATTTTAACCCACGTAATATCTTCCTCTAGTGTGTGTGTGTGTGGGGTGTAACGTTAACGTTATTCACGCCAAATTTGCTGCAGAACTTGTGCAATTCAATGCTGCTCTCCTTTTTGGAAAACGCACAACTTTTTCGTGTAAATAAGAGCCATTCTTCACAATTAGTTCCACAGCCTTCTTCCACCAAAACATACAATGGAGCGCAAAGAGCACTCTGAACCAAGTCTACTAAATTACAAAGGTTTTATTGAGACGGAATACGGCCAGGCAAATCACTTGGGTTAATAATTGGTATAAAAGGCATCTTCTACTAGGTTTGCAATGGTTCATTATTCTCACACTGATATTGATACTTCCCTTCATGGCTGTTTCAAGTACTAACTGCCAATGCCAATACAATGTTCATTTTTCATTGAAAACTGTGGTTCTTCATGCTATTTTGGTATATTTTCAGTTGGATCCAGGTCTGTATTCACAAGCTCCAAGTCTGACACTGCTAACCCCAACTGGTTTCGAGTGGGTCTTGCCTTTGGAACATCTGCTGTCTTTTGGGGCCTGGTAAATGACCACATCATTTCACACAGAATATTTTAACATATAATCTATGAAATTGATAATTTGTTGTCAGAGTGCTATGGGTAATTCACCCAGGGTTTCTTTTCTTTCTATCTCTCATTTGTATGGAGATGACACTCTTTTCATACACCAAGCAAGCCATTTATATAATTGCGTAACCTATCAAGAAATGTATACATGTCTAAGAACAAGATAAAATACCTTTTTTCCGAATCAAGTAGTAATCAGGGAAGGTTTGAGCACACAGTACTTGGCCCACCATGCAGCACTTACTGTGTCTCAAAGTGTCCATAATTTCACCCAGGAGAGGGCAGCAATGAGCAGCAATCATTTTTATTTAAAAAATGTATTTCAAGATTTTGTGGATAAGGAGAGAGGACTGTATGTTGAATTTTAAGCAGAACCATGAAATAGGTCTTAAATTATCTTCTACATTAGATGCATCTTTGAGACCCAATGCCATGTTAAGAGTTTAAAAAAGGGGCAGCATTTAAATTGCCAGCTTTCTGAGTGGCACTTGGTGTGATATTCTCAACATAAAAGGAGAGTTCCTTGGTTTTGATTAGTTTTGTTTTAAAGAGAAGTCACATATTGCAGTTTGGTTTTCTTATTTTGCTGTAAAAATGTTCTTTTTTTAATTCCAGGTGGCAATACAAAGCTCTCACAAAGTCCGAAATGAATCCTTTTGAAATCTGCAGCTACATTGAAGACAAACACTCGTATTGTAGATCTGCAAGGCAGTGAAGAATCTCAGATTATGATGGGATGTAGTTGAATATGAAGAGGGTTGATATAACCAGTTGGTACACTTAAATGACTTTCAGTATCTGTCTTTCACCTGCAGCTCTTCAAGCAGCACAGCACAGATGTATATGAGTACAAAGTGAGGAATGGCCTGGAATAACCCACCATGCTGGTATGTCAGTCTCTGTTTGTTTAGATTATATTAAAATTAAATATAAAATCAGTGTGATCTGATAACTATATTGCCATATAGTATTATTGGTATTCTGCCGTCCTGTGTGAAAATATAAAATCTAAATGGATGAACACATAAAACCTGGTACTCTGTCGTTTCTTGTCCTGTGCAGGAGGTCGTCAGGTCCTGTCTATAGGAAGCACCTGTTTGTCTGCTTGTTTCTATTTCCACTGTTCCTGATTCCAAACTCTGTGTAAAATAAAACTGAACCATGTGAAATACATGAGTCATGGTCATTTTGTTCACATACGTTGCTGTGGTATTGGCATTGATGCTACCACAAGTAGATAAGTATATTCTAAATGTTTGATTTATACTTATGAATAATGTCTGAGCTGTTCAAACAACTTTTCCAAAATATCAGTATATAAACGTGGGCTGGATCACATTTGTTAGCCTTTGCCTTTTAGAAATATAACAAAGCAGGAAGATGACTTCTTGTCAGTGTATAGCCACCAAATAACAACACTTGTCTACTGGTATAAATTAAATTGTACATTGCTTACTGGCAATTCAACCATATCCAACATTAATAATTATTGTACATAATGTGTTTCTGTAAACCTTGGACAGGTCATCGTTCTAAGACGGGGCTAACAAACATGTCCACACCAAAGGCCAATTTAGAGTCTTCACCTAATGTAATGCCATGCATACACAGGGAGAACATAAAGGCCCCAGCCAGAGAATTAAAGGTTACCATGGTAGAAGATGTACTGAAAACGATTCTTACATTTCTCAAAAGGATAGTTTTTTTGTTTTTTTTCAAGTTAATGAACAGCCCTCCTAACACTACCGCTTTATATCTCCAAACTGTCCTCTTCCCTACAACTGCCATGCATTTTTAGTTTATAAATATGGAATTAGAAAGGGTTTTCTAATGTAAAACATTTTCTAACTAATTACAGTATACAGAGCTGTAGCTAACATTCAGGACAGAGGACAGTTACCTGAGTAACTAAAATATGAAAAATCCACAGCAGCAACATTATTTTGTACCTGTAAAAGCAGAGATAAATACAGGAATGAACAAGCTGAACATTTTTTTTACAAAAACATAATTTTGTCCACTGTGACCTTCTGTGCTTAGGGGTGGGGAGGATGAAAGTCTCCATGATGTATAGAGGGTGAACAATGCCATAAAAGAGAAGAGGCAGGAGAGGTAGTGTCATAAGGTGACACAACAATATTCAATTCAGTTTTATTTATATAGCGCCATATCATAACAAAGTTATCTCAGGGCACTTTTTCGAATAGAGCAAGTCTAGACCGACTCTTTATATTTACAGAGACCCAACAGTTCCCACCATGAGCAAGCACTATGCGACAATATAGCAAGTGTAAAAGTTTTTATACTTTGTGAGGGGATTTCCTGTCCCAATAGTATATTACATAGTAATTCTAACCAAGTTTTGAGCGTGCATATTTGCATAAAACTGTAACGTGCAGTGTTCTACCATAGGCAGATGGTCACATTGTCTAACATCCAGACAGCAGCGTGCTACACAACAGAAGAGCCACAGACTCTGAATAACAACCTACATTAGCTTTCCTGCAAAAATGTCTTTCTTATCTAACTTACAAAGAAGAACACACATCTTGTCCTGCACCTTAGCTTGTTTAATGAGCAGCCAAACATTCATTGGAGAAAAGTGCAATCTGGGTTGTGTTATATAGGGGCCAATATGGCACTATGTAGTATAATTTTCATTCATTTAATTTTGTTCAACATTATTAATAATTTTATTGGAGGGGAAACATGAGCAGACATTCTGAGATCTATTATAAGCAAAATTTTATAAATAAGTTGACATTTCAGGAACCAATTTACTCTTAACAGATCTAAGTGAAAACCTTGGTCCCAAAAATCTAGTAGAAACATTGCAGTTAGCAGTTATTGTTCACACCTGTCTTTATTTAATCAGTCTATTTATATAAGCTGGAGTACACTTTGGTGGCATGCAGGGACTTTTGTAAGCTTTATAAGTACTTTTGTAAGTGTTAAATTGTGCATTCAGTGCACAACAGCCATGATTCTCTGTCTGCTTCTCTATGAAACACATTCTGTCACAAGAACCTACCCTGCATCTCTATGTGGCAACCTTTACAACTTTTCCTTTTTTGTAATTTGTTCTCACTAACCCCCTTCCATGTGGAATTAATACTCCTCTTAACATTCTCTTGTATCTCTGTGGCATTAATCACTAAGTCAACCTCCTTCTCTTCCATGGTGTTAATGACTCCTCATGCTGTTATCTTGATGTTGCTCTGTGGCATCAACCACCCTTCATACAAACGGCACCGGACAACATAAATTGCGCAACAGAGGGCAGGTCTGTTCTCCGCCCCCTCGCACGCTTCTCTGACTACACCACAGAAGCCATTCATCCAGCATTTGCTGAAGCTGCAGCATTTCCACCGTAGCCCTCGGAGACCAGCGATGTTTTCCTGCAGAGCGGCCTGGCAAAGGTGTGGGCCTTTGGCACGGAGAGCAGCCTATAGGTTGCCCCGGGATGGTGAGTTTCATCAGCCAGCCAAAGTCTGAATGTGACGTTTTGTCTTTGACATCTGTCGCCTCACTCTGGAATCGGTGGAATAGTACACTCTGTCCTAATGTGGGTTTCTCTGCATAGCTGCATCCCCAAACTGGGGGGTGGCAATGGCTGCCCATGGGGTGTGAAGGTCAGCTTGGCTTTTTGGCTGAAATAGAGGTGAAAGACTTTTTTGGTGCGTTTGTGTCCCTCGTATGTAACTAGCGTGATTTGTTAGTCCGTACATTTAGGTTGGTCCTCGTTTTGCTATGGGTATACTTTGAACCCTAGTTGGAGCATTTCACAATGACACTAAGCAAACACTTGTGTATCTTCTGCCATAGTATTAAACAGAGCAGCAAAATGTCAGATTAAATCTGTAATCCTCTGTTTGCCAGCTGGTTACCACACTTCATAAATGTGTTGCATTTTAAACCAGTGTAACTTTGGCCGGACCATTAACACTAAAACAAATGAACGAGGCACGCGGTGTCTTCTCCGTGAAGTTGCGGTAACTGAAATGCCCTTGTTGATCTGAACATGAATGTGTGGCATATATACATTGGTATGTGACCTTCACTAGACTGTGGGTAGCGTGGAAACATGGTTGCCGCTGTTAGTCACGTGGTGTGCGCGTGTGACGGTAACGTAAAGAGTGCTGAAGCACAAGCTATACCTCTGCAGTTGGAAGCTTGCGCCACGAGCCGGTCGGTGGCCGCAGCCGTTACCTAACATGAGCGACAAATGGAAACATCAGAAACGGTCTGTTATAGCAAATGGAAGCAAAGAGATGACGAACTTGAAGGACAAATTGTTTTTCTATCAGTACCCATCATCACCTGTGCTCTGTGCTGCTATGTAACGTTATTAGTGTTTGGGTTCTGGTACTTGGTATTACAGCTAATCATGACAGGTGGTTATTTCTCAGGTTAGGTGATGTTTTTAACAAAGAACTTGAGGTATTGAGTGAGTAAAGATTTAACTAGCCTAATAATTACATCTAAAAGTGTACTAAACTGGAATAGGTCATGTTTAGCTGAAGGTGTGTGAGCTAGCTTAAGTTTTACCTCTGAATGGTCTGTTGTAGCAGCCACTTTTATGGTACATTTCCTAAAAATCAGTTTTCTCTGTGTTGTTTAAGTACTTGTCCTCCTTTCCTAATGTCCCGACTGTTTCAGAAAACACCTGACAAAAAGCCTAAGCCTAAAAAAAAAAAGATGGTATTGTGACATGCCTTCCTACAGGGGCTTGCCTGTTGTCTTATTGCCAGGCAGCACTGGGGGCCTTTTTAAAGAGAAGACATTACATAGACAAATATGCTGGACATCAGACCCTGAATCATGGTCTAATCCTGTGACTTCTTGACCTTAACGTCTACAAGAACACCTAGTTCATAATTTGAATATTGTACGGGGGTGCTGAATCCATTTATTTATAACTGACTTGTCACTTTTTGTTTCACAAATCTTTCTCCCAGTGGATACACTCCAAGTTCTCTTTACCAAACAGTTGGTGAATTGTGTTTGCAAAGGGTTTAGGTGAAAGCTGATGTACAGAGTATTGGTTAGAGGTGGTGTTGTTTGCTTGCCTGCTTTTGTTTTTTAGTATTGCTAAATGTTCCACCAGGGAAGAAAATGCTGTACCAAACTAGTATAACAGGCTAAAACTGAACTATGTATTTTCTTTCCAAGAGTGGAGTAGAGTGCATCACCTTGCATGCGTCAAACGAGTACTGACAGGCATATTTTTGGCAATCTAAAATTATTGCACTAAATCCAATCAGTGGGAGGCATCATGAGCCAGTAGAGTGCCTTAGGGTGCTTCCTCACCAATCCCTTTCACACTGAGAGAGCTGAGGCTTATGGGCTTCTGCAGCACTTTATTCCCCTGTAGGATCTTTTCAAAGCCATGGTCATCGATATGGGGGACACGTGGAGGCAAAGCAGTTTGTGTGAATGCAATGTTGATTTTAGATTCATCATCCCCTTGAATCATCTATGTTCTGTCACTTCCTATCAGAAAATCTGTTCCTCTTTGAACCTCCTAATACATGTGGAGGTCAAAGTGAGAACAGAAAGGCTCTAATAAGGAAAATCTCATGCGTTATCAAATAATTGATGACAGGTTTGAGAAAGATCTAACGTGTGACCTTTGACCCTTTCCAGTTGGACAGCGCCGGCAGATGTCGTCAGTTCCTGGTGGGTCTGGGGAGAACATAGTCTATGCCGTGCTGTGTGGTGGAGCCTTTGCCGGTGCTTTGACATATGTAAGTTTTATTGTTTCTAGGGCTGCAACTAACGATGATTTTATTATCGACTAATCTGCCGATTATTTTCACGATTAATCGTTTACTCTATAAAATGTGAAAAATGCTCATCACAGTTTCCGCCTCTTTTGCTCTCCACATGGACTGTTTACCTACATGCAAGCAAAGCTCAAACATGATTGGTCAATACCACTCGGACTACAAACAGAAACCAGAATGTTTCCGATACCAAAATCTTGTCCCTTGCCTACAGATTCTGGATTCATATGCAGAGATCTGTTTAGACGGATTAGTTTCCCAGAGCCCAAAGTGATACCTTCAAATGGCTTCTTTTCTCCAACCAACAGTCCAAAACCCAAAGACTCTTCATTTACTGTCATAAATGACAAAGAAAAGCAGCAAATCCTCACATTTAAGAAGCTGGAACTTGCAAATGTTTGACAGTTTTGATTACAAAAATAGTTGGCAATTCATTTCATCTTTGGATTGACTAATCGTTGCAGCTCTAATTGTTTGTAGCACTTCATCATTTCAGCTTCAACACATTTGATGATACTAACATACACTAAGCAAGGTCGACAACACAATAAAAAATATGTCCTCAACAAAGTGTTAAACAACAAAGTCCAACTAATCTTGGAAAATGACAGGATTTGCAAAGTATCTGAAATTTGACTCTTTCAGAAATATCACATTCAGACTTTTTCCTCTCTCCACAGGCATACAGCACTGTGTCCACAGACAGCGCCAGGTTCAACAATCGCATTGCAGAAATCAATGCCAGACCCAAGCCAGAGTGGGTACCTAAACCATGGCCACCTAAGAGTAAGTATTCCTCACCTGCCACGTGCATCCGTAGATGTGTGATGATCACAGACCAGGTCCCCTCCACTGGCTCACTGACTGTAACGTGAAGCTAAAACGGATTCTCGATAAAACTTTGATCGCTTGTTTTTGTCATGTCGGTACAATCCAGGTGGGGTTTGGTTCTGATAGCCGGTTTTATTTTAGATCCGCTTCTACATTAGCAAATCGAATGATCTTGATTTGAAGGTCCAAGGCTGACTACTCCCTTATCAAATCATTTTTTTCTCCTTGTCTGTTTTTGTTATCAAATAGCAAAGCTCAAAATCTTCCAGTAGCGGGCTTTTTAAAAATTCTTTATTTTAGCCAGCAGTGACAGCTGCTTTTGCCAGTTAAAATGACAAATGTTGCCAGCGAGAAATATTATCAGCTGTATCTAACTGATAATTCCATAAGTAACTTGCCTAAAATGAAACTTTGTTATTGTCTACCTAATGTGCTCACTGCAAGCCAGTGACTGTACCTGGCCAAAGAACATTTGTGAAGGAAAAGACATGTTGAGTGTGTTTTTGTTTTTTGTCACATTTATTTTATTTATTTATTTTTTTATAGTGAAAGATCTGGCAGATCGTTTCACGTCTCGGTTAAACGTGTATGATAAAAATATTTTAAGGTTGTCAACTTAATAGTTCTAAACTGGGACTCGCAGTATTTGGAGCAAGTAGTTTGTGGTTTGTAAAAGTCAGTAGGCTACACTGTTTTTACATGCATATTTTAACATTTCATATCTTCTGCTGTTCATCTAATTTTCAGCAGGTTGGCAAAATGTTGTGAGCATTAATCAGGCCTCCACAAGGCTTAATGGCTCACAACTATGGACAGCACCTGGTGCTGAAATGAGGGCTAACAAACAGCTGAAGAATAAAACCATTTCATTTAATTGAACAATACTGGGTTGTCTTTTAATTGAAACACAAATGTTTAATCTGTATTTTTCAACCACAAACAATGATTAAATTATATTGTTTTCTAACAGAAAGGAGCATTGGTACAAATGGGTAAGATAAAAAGCACTTATGTCCAGTCGTCTTTAGCTCCTGTTTTCTTTATCCATTGTTCTTTCTGTGATTTATTTCTGTCTATCGAGAGGTGCAGACTTTGATTGTAGCCTTACATAATGGCAAACCTAATGATTAATGTCCTGCTCTGTCAGTCTAGGTATATTACAGGGGCTAAAGGTCTAATCTGGGTTACTACACATGATAGGACTTTCACTTAAAACAATGATGAGAATAATTCAAACAATATAATGAATCATACAGAGATGTGTCCTCAGTGTACCTGTGTTGGCCTGACATCTATAGTGTATGCTTAAGGGTAGGCATGGAGCTCTAGAAACGGTGATTCCCTGCAGACACAGCACACTTCTCATTGCTATGCTCTAATCATTTAAAGGTCACAAACCACAGAACCATCTATCAGAAAGGTAGTGCATGTCTGCTCACAGTAAGGCAGAGCAGCCCAAGACATAAACAAGGGCTTCGTGTGAATTCAAAGGATTATGGGACAGTCCCAGATTATCCCCTGCTTATTTCAGCAGTGAGGGAACGTCAATGACCCAATGCACAAATGAAGAGACTCTGTGTAGCTGCCCAGCTCAGTCTGACCACTCCGTCTGTTGGTGGAGTGGCCATCCTGTTGTCTCACACACACACATCCTTAGTGCCTGCTGTCCTGCCTGTGTATTTTTACCACCTTGGAGTGCTGCTAAAAGGCTTCAGGATGGTCAACAGTCAAACCAATGAAGATGTTTTGGTTGCCAACCAGCACAATCCCAGGACCATTGTCAGACTGGTTTATTAGTTTGAAACTGGTCTTTTTGTTAGAAATTTTATAGTGCAGGGGAGTGCACTTTACCCAGAAGTAAATTTTGGCCTGTTAAGTTTCTCATGGAATTGACGTCATTTTGTGACCGCTCGTATGATCTGCCGCCACCGGTGGTGACGATTGTTGCTGTAACCTGTGAAAGTGATGGTCAGCACCATATGCACTGAATGTTTTGTACACTGCTCTGTGCTAATGATAATTATCACTGTAGCGAATCTGTGCACCCAAATAATTTGTCACATTCTCACACACACAGATTTTTACTGCATATATGGGCAAAATGCTGCACTGTAAACTGAGCTGTGGCAAAGGAGAGCAGAGCTGCAGCAGTAGCAGGCTGAAGTGGATAAAACACAGGAGAGTTCAGTAAAGAAAGGATCAGCTTTATTTTAGTCGATGCTGAACCATTAATAAATGCCTGGATCGGCTCAGGACATCTCTACTGACATTACTGATTGGGGTGTGGCCTGAATTACATGTTTTTAACCCACAGAGAGCAGTACAGCAATACATCCTTCCAATTACCATTTAATTGGCTTCTAGTGTCTTTAGTACAAGTTTTGTGAAGCTTTTCCACCCTGACAAGAATAACATTCTTGGAAAAAGTGCCCATTCTGACAAAACATGGCAGTTTGACAATAGTAGACATAGGCAAAAATGCCTCTTGGTTCCAAACCAATATATGGATTGGTTCTCACATTAGTCGCTCTTTACTGCTCAGAACCTCTAGACTTCCCTCTCCTAAAGCCCCTTTCCTCCCTAACACAAACATCCTCTGGTCCAGCACACATGACTGTGTATTCTCTTTGAATGTTATCAGTGTTTGTGATCACTGTTGGCTTTTAATTTGTTCTGGCTAGCAGACTCTTAACTGCCCATGTTCTATTTTAGATAGATTAGATTAGCTTCCTTGACCCAATTAGTATGTATGAATAGAGCAAACATACCCGTTGACGGTGTGCTGATACCCTCGGCAGCAGCGCACTCACTGTGTATAGTCACTAATGCAGGGAAGGAGATAAATCCACTATGTAAACTATTTGGCTCAATGCTGGTATCAAGATGACCCATTTCAAGTAGTTTTCATCACATGCAATAAGAAACACTCACATCTAGGGCTGAGTATTGAGTATCTAGTTAGTTAGAACTAAAGTCTGAGGGCGTTATAACAGATCTTCTGTGAAAATGAATCCTAATGTTTTTGAGGAATATTCTGTCCGCCATTAAACCAAATCTTCCATTTTTACACAAGCATCTTTAAAGTTGAATGGGCAGAATTTAACTTGGTACATTCATGCTCCCGTGAGGATAAATCCTGTGTGATATGACAAAAAATGTTGGCTTTTCAAATGAAATCTCCAGTTTACTGTCAGTATTCTTTTTAGATACATTAGTCTCAGAGTCAAATAACATGGCCAGTGTGTTGGCTGGAAACAAATGGATTGAAGTATGTATCAAAGTGTTGTTTTTAAGCTGTAACAGAATGCGAACTGTTATAAGAAACAACAGTAACTTTTCCTGAGTTAATTTAACATCCTTAAGAAACAAACCCATAGTTCCTTCCTTACTAAACCCTGCTTTTCTTTACTGCTCATCAACTCAGTGTGTTACTGCTGCTGCGGCTTGATCCTATGTGAAACTTACACTGATGTTTCTGTTTGCTTGCAGGCAAGGACGATGAAGAGGGTAAGTTGCGTCATCACAGATATTCTGCTTTCATTCATCATCACTGCCTGAGAACTTTCTGAATGCTCACTGAAATGATGGCATGGGCTTGATTTGTGCTCTTAATAGTTTCACTATCCTGATTCCAACATTAGTTGCAATGACAGCTCATAATCGCACTAATCACTGTACGTTTCTGCCACCCACAGTTCCAAGATTAGACAGCCAACAGTGGGATGGAAATTAGCCAAATGATGAACACAAAAATTAAGATATCTTCACCTAAAATGGAACTGATGCGATTGCAACACCAGACAGTAGTCATATCCAACATAGACATATGCAATATAAATATGAACACAGATAATGAGGGATGTCAAGTAAAACTAAGAAGGAATACTAAGTTGTTATAGTTCAATACTGTCACTATAGGTATATGGGGTGTTAAAGAACAGCAGAATAAAAAAAAAGAAATAAAAATAGAGTTGCAAGTCCATGTACACGACACAATTCTGAATCAAAGGTCACTGACCTGGAGCGACTGGGAAGCCAAGAGCATCACTGAATAAGGCTCCAACAGGTGGTTTAACACATCTGTCTGCATGCTTGGGAAGAAGATAAAATTGAACGAATGCTGCATGATTACAGATAGAAAATAAATGAAGAAGAAATCTGCAACATATCAGAAAAGCAGGGGTGTATGAAGAAATGCCTTACCCGTTTGTGCCGTCCTGGACACTAAACGGTGTTCTCTGGCTTGTATCTGGGTCTAATGATTAAGAGGGGACTCGTTTTGATAAAAAGATTAGGAAGGGTAAGTGATCTGCCTCTCAGCAGTCTTGATGAGGTTGGAGAGCACTGTTCAGTATCAACAGGGAGCTTTAGTAATATAGGACTCTGCCATCCTCCCATTCCACTTAGCTTCAGCGCCAAGGGGACATTTAGAAGAGTACACAAATATCCAAATTACTAAGCATATTCATAGTCACCAGAGGATGACATGGCACCATTTTCCTCTAGACTTCGTCAACTTTGTACACGAGCTATTTCAGTCAAACACTCAAGACTGTCAAAATGTCAACATTGCCTGCTGTCAGTTTGGAGGGGAGTGGTGTTTTCGCCCTGATCAACCTCTGTCAGCAGGATTTTTCATGCTTGCTCATAAACAAAATCATAATTTATTGTAATTGTAAAATGAAGCAGAAACTCCCACTTCATTTCCATCCACGTCAGTGCAGATTTAAGAGCTCAGCTAAAGTTGATGTTCATACACATGGCTCTCATTGGCCTATTTGACTTTCCTTAGTCAAATAGTGTGGGTCTGACACACTGGTTCATATTTGACTTTGGTAGATCAGACAGTTTTTCAGCAGGCTTGTATCATCTTTTCAATTTGGATGTTAATCAGAAGTTCATCAAAAGACAGGTAAAATAATGTTTCTATCCTTCAGTAAGTTGGATGGAGATATGCTTGTTAAAGTTAAATACTATACGGGCCAATGTTTTCTTTGCTTAGAGATGTGTATAGACTCTAAACATTTAATTCTAGTGCCACATCTTGGGGGCCTTACCTCAGATACACAATGCCCTCAGCATTTTGTAAATATTCTTTGATAGAGGGCTTTGTCAAATCAAAACCATTACATTAACAAATCAATTTGCATCGTGAATACTGTGTACGATATAACAAAAGAACAGGGAAAAGCAAGGTTAGTTGAAAAGTTTAAAAAAAAAAAAAAAAAAAAAACTCCACTGTCTTGTCTTGAACTTCAAAACATCAACTGTGAGTTAGGAGCAAATTTGTAAGGAACAAGAAGGAACAGAAGTGCATACATTGAACAATTACACATCCCCATAAATACTGCAGATATTTGACTCCAAACAATAAATTGACAGGATGCTATAATGATTTTTACCTCAATCTGTTTGTGTAGCTAAACTTAGGCTTTAGTTAAATTTCCACAGTTGCAATTCATCCTACTCCTCTGTAGCTGTAGATGTTATTTGCAGCAGTACTAGTTTGGGAACATGTATACCTGTAACATATCCTATTCTTCACAGAGCTGGGCTATACTTGGCCAATGCAGTTTTGACAAATCTGTCCTCCTATGTGACCTCAGTCTCACCTCTCCTGATATTATCCTACTGGCCAAAAGGCTTGGTCACCAAATCAGTCCCTGCCTTTGATACCACTCACTCCCTCTTTTCTCCCCCTCTCCCTCTTCATCATACCTCTTGTGTTAGAAGTAAGCTAGGCTTTAAATAAAAACTATGTGCAAGGCATTTTATTCCAAACTTAAGTCATTTGAAGAAATCTCTGCTCCAGGTGAGACAAACTGGTGACTGTCATCATTTCCTAATGAATAAGTCTTCTTCTCATGGAGCACTCAACATTGTCATCGCCAGTGCATCTTGCTAGCAGCCCATATCCATTTTTCACTAATTCACATTCACATAGCCTCTGTGGTTGAATTTAGATTGATAAAGACATTGTTGTGTAAAAGCAAACTTTCTTCTTGCCGTCTAACTCTTTGTGTCTTTACTCTTTTCAGTGTAATGGTAAAGCTAAGGTCCTCTGTGGCCGCATGGATATTCGTCCTAGAACTGGACTCTTTGGATCTGAACAAGAAAACAAAATCCCTCTTTCCTCCTTTCCTCCTCTCCTGTACTGCTATGAAAGAAAGAGTCCTCTACTCAACCTAAAACCTTTGGAAAATTGTGTGAAGGACATTGATTTTTGTGCTCATTTCTTTGCCTCTTGCTGCTAAATGTTAATGTGTAAATCTGTGAAGAGGATAAATGGACTTGACAGAAGTATCCACAAACCATTTTAACAGATTTTTCTTTTGACAATGGACTATATCATTAGGCGTAGAACTATGGAAAAAGTTCCTCTGGTCCGAAAACGCCTAATGTTCAACACCACTCAGGTTTTGAATGTTAAAAAATTAACTTTTTTTTTGTGGGACATTAGCCGGTCAACTTAGCTGTCAAGTAAAGCTGTCCATGCTAACACATTAGCATGCACTATTGTGAGTGATAGTATTTCATTAGCATTATCCAAAGGGCTCTGTTAGCTGGTGTAGCCAGGTTTACATTTAGCACTATTCCAGATGAACACATATATTCTAGTGGTCAGTGACATTTATCTACTGTATTTGCTACACGTCAATCTTGAGTGGAACTTTCAATATTGGAACTTTCAATATAAGACCATATTAGCATTTAGCCTTAATGATTTTACACGCAGTGCCCATTGGAGGATGCTCCAGACCATGCAAAGTAAATGACTGATTTCCAAGACAGTTTGTGACTGTCTGCCCTTTAGAGTTGCAAAGTGGGAGGAATTATTTCAGGCGTCCAGTGTCCTGTTCATTGTCTGTGTAGACGGTGTTAGGTGACTGGCAATTGGATGGACATGGAGCATTAGAAAATATATGGTTCTTTGATAAAAAAGTTAGTTACAAAAAAGAATAAGAAGTTAATTACAACTCTTAAGGTGCATTTTGCATCCATTAGCATGCACCATTGTTTAAAATAGTGCATGCTAATGGATGGTTTGAAATGATTCTGCATGCACTGCTAGTTGTGGAAGATAAAGTATGCTTTTTAGAAACCCGATAAGTTTTTTTTTTTTGTTCTCAAATGGAACATTGAAACGTTTTGAATTTGCTACAGGTCTGAATTTTGGCCCGTCACCATCTTTTTCTCTGTAGCAATGGGGGCTGAGGTGTGTGGATATTGGAGTTAACTGCCATACCAAACTGGTGGAAAAACAGTTCTCAGAAACAAAGTTGAAATAATAATTTATGGCCAAAACATAAACCTATGTTTCAATGTGTTAGCATTTAGCCCATTATCATGAAATACCTATGTGCCAGCAGGCAGGCTGTTATCACTCCCAATAGTCAATGCTCAAGTGTTGAGCACCAGGGTCAGAGTTAATCCCTGGGCCAGTCTCCAACAACTTTGTGTATTTTTTGTTAAAGCAGAACAAATGGTGGAGGTATCTCTCCGATTAAAGATTAAAGACGCACAACCTACCTGGGCTGTTTTGGTGTCTGTCTCACTGTCGGACTCACTTTCAGAGTTCCAGATAACTGATAGCTTGTTAATTGGATGGTAAGAACCAAGATTCAACTTCACCCCCTCTACCCTGTACCTTAACATGCACTCCTCTCCCTCCCCTCCCCTCCCCTCCCTCTTTGTCGTGCTCCTCTCTGTCTTTGAGTTTGCATGCAGTTTGTGTAGTAAGTGTGTCAATTCTGGGTTTTGCAGATGAAGTATTCACTGAGGCAGCGGTGAGGTTTGGAGTGGCATGCCTAGGAGTAGTACTTCTGGATCAACCTGCTGGAAAATATCATCATTAGTAGCTATGTTTCCATCCAACTATGCATCTGTCTCTCATTTTTACACAGTTGATATACATAAGGGATGCCAGAGACTTGTGTGCCAGAAATGATGGTGCAATGTATCAATTAATCATCATACAACCGCAGAGTCACAGGACATCTGGCAACCTCTGTGTTCTGTATTTTAAATCGGCAGCAGCAGAGCGAACTCCGCCACCATGGCTCCCGGCTACCTCAGATTCTACCAGCTGCTGCTATCCACCTGGTATAATCTCATCATATAGGCAGCTACATAGAGTGGGCTGTAGCCTAAAATAGATGATTGGCATATTTATAACATGATTATTATAGCAGGTTTTACTAACGAATATCAAACGTTGTTCATTGTCCCAGACTGGATAATCAGGCTTTGAAGCTGACGTTGCTTCTCTGCTGGTGAAGAGATGAATCATTCAAGAAACTCTGATAGTAGTCAAATCAGCCGCTGCCGCCAACCCCAGCTGCATGGCTGCCGTCGCGTTGATATTGAAATCAATGGAGGCGGCAACAACAACAACGCTCGCTGTCTGAAAGCAAATCTGAGATATTCAGCACCTGTATTTCTGTCATCTACATGTAAGAGCTCTTTTAAAAAAATGTGTATGAAATGAACTAAAACGTAACTTTTCTAATGAAACCCACGTATATAGGATCATTGTAGATCATTTTTTGCGCCCTAAGCTACTTCAGATTTGTTGCCCTTTAATACTGTGAGGCTGTTGCACTTTTAAAAGGCAGCAAACAGCCACACCTTCTACCAAGATTTGGTGTTGAATCCAAAATACTTCCCCATGTTACTTCCCAGATGGTTTCTGCTTAGCACAGCTCGCTAGTTTCCTTCGTTTTGTGGTAACGAAGAGAACGACTATTTTGATATAGGTAAATGCAGCATGCAGTAGATTAGATTGACAGTGCATTTTAGGAACCCCCCCCCCCCCCCATGAATTTTCAACTGGCAACAATTACTATATCAGAAAGATCAAAAGCCCTGACACTTATACTCAATTGTTGACCAGTGTGCAGGACTTTTTTTTTTTTTTTTTTTACCCCCACAGATTATGAATTTGGTATAATTATCAACCCCCCCCCACACACACACACGCACACACACACACACACACTGTAATGGTTTGAATTTCCAATAAAAACTGACAGCCCTACTACATTTGAGTGTGCGTAAAAAACATTTTGTAGGTATTACAAAACATTTTATCAAATTGTCTCCGTTACCTATCTCACACCTTGGATGGAAACCCAGCTACTTCTAATATTTTAATGATCCTTTATAATGCTGATTTTAAATATTAATCAAACTATCTCATTTGAGAATGGTAATGTTCTACCTGGTTGATCTTCTTGTGTCTATAAAAAACACACACTGGCTGCACCAGTGATAAATATTGTTTAGGGTGGGTGGCTGGGGACCAGTAGCTGCTTACTGTAGCTGATGTTTTCACCCTGTGAGTCAAACCCAATGCTCTTGCTAATACTCTCCTTCTGGTTCTTGTGTTCCAGGTGGAGAGGAGGGGCAAGCGGCAGCTGAGGAGGCCAGTGGAGAGGCTGAGGTTGCCGAAGAGGAGGCCACTGCAGCTGCTGATGGCGAGGCAGAGACTGTAGTGGAGGCAGTCGCTGAGGCGGTCGCAGAGGCTGCTGAGGTCGTTGCCGATATGGCGGAGGTCGTTGCCGAGGCTGCACAGGAAGTGGAGACAGTCGCACAAGAAGTGGCCCAAGTGGCCGAAGCTGTTGAGGAGGCTGCCGAGGCTGTCGCAAAACCGGTCACCGTTGCTGCCGAGGAGCCCGAAAGCAACGGTACGACTTCATCATCTGAGGAGGAGGCAGCTGCCTCTGAGGCCTGAGGTTCCACACATTCACTTCAGGGAGACGCACACTACCAGACACACACACTTGACTATCTCTAAATCACTTTAATTAGAGAGCCGCTGACCGCAGACCTTTTTCCTCCCTCACAACACTGGGAACAATAAAACCGGTACCTTACGTACAGTCACTAGAACCACTAGAGGTTAGCTGCTTCTCCTCAGGTGCCTGGGTTCACCTCTTACTGATCATTCTCTTTTGTCTTCCTAAAACTGTATATTTTGTCTTGTATTTATTGGAGTGGGTTAAAAAGGGCAGCACTGTTTCTTCACGGAAGGATGAGATTTTTCTGGTGCGCTGCGTAGAGTGTGTATGATGTCTATATCCGTTCAGATTATTATGTGGCCTGGAGATGTTAAAAAACAGCAAGGCCCCCTCCTCAGCAGGTTCCTCTTGATTTATAGCTGCACACCACACAGCTGAGGCATTTCCAACGTGGTAGTGAGGTCTTTGCAGTTATGGGTGAAATAAATGTGATCACTCTATGAATACAAACAATTTCTGCAGATTGACCCTGATTTTGCACAATTAACATGACTAAAAACCTGTGAGAATACCACAAGCCTTACATCAGGTTCAACCAACCACACACAACTAAATAGACATGGCAAGAGAACAAGCAGGAACACCCCTAAAATGCTGTGATAATTGTTGGTATCTTTTTGTTATGAAGCCCCTAATGCTATTTTATGAGATCTGACAAAAAGCTGTATTTCTTTGACATAAACCTCTGTAATGTTGTACTACTTTGCCAGATATCACAGAGCAGGTAGACACCTGTTTATCCTTTAAACTGTCATACAGTTGTGTATATCCTACAGCAAGATGAGATGGCTCTGAGATTGTGTACAAACTCTAACTGCTGCAGTGTGTTCTTTTCCTCAAATGTAATGTGAAACAGTCAGAGAACCTGTAAAAACTCATTAGGTTACCGAGTGATTCAAACAATATGTGATCATATTTTTATTTTGCTTATAACTGGATAATGAGTATCTTGAGCAGTTTACGGTAATTCAACGAGCCATACAATAAAGCTTTTATCAAACCGGGAAGGTTTACTGACGTCTTTAATTTGTCTGAATTGATCTTTTTACTCTAATTTGTATTGGAGCTTTTAAGTAAGGACATTTCAATTCAGTTATTTATATAGCGCCATATAACAAAGTTATCTCGGGGCACTTTTTCGAATAGAGCAAGTCTGAGAGAGAGAGAGAGAGAGAGAGAGAGAGAGAGAGAGAGAGAGAGAGAGAGAGAGAGAGAGAGAGAGAGAGAGAGAGAGAGAGAGAGAGAGAGAGAGAGAGAGAGAGAGAGAGAGAGAGAGAGAGAGAGAGAGAGAGAGAGAGAGAGAGAGAGAGAGAGAGAGAGAGAGAGAGAGAGAGAGAGAGAGAGAGAGAGAGAGAGAGAGAGAGAGATCCAGGCCTATAGCAGCATACCTAAGGGGGGGCTCAGGGGTCACCTGAGTCAGCCCTACTATAAGCTTTATCAAAGAGAAAAGTCTTAAGCCTACTCTTAAATGTGAGGAGGTTGTCCGCCTCCCGTACACAAACTGGGATCTGGTTCCACAGGAGAGGAGCTTGATAGCTGAAGGCTCTGGCTCCCCATTCTACTTTTAGAGACTCTAGGAACCACAAGGAACCCTGCATTCTGGGAGCGCAGTGCTCTAGTGGGGTAATAGGGTACTATGAGCTCTTTAAGATATGATGGTGCCTGACCATTTAGGGCTTTGAAGGTGAGGAGAAGGATTTTAAATTCTATTCTGGATTTTACAGGGAGCCAGTGTAGAGAAGCTAATATTGGAGAAATATGATCTCTTTTTCTGGTTCTTGTCAGTAAACGTGCCGCAGCATTCTGAATCAGCTGGAGAGTCTTAAGGGATTTATTGGGGCAGCCTGATAATGGAGAGTTGCAATAGTCCAGCCTAGATGTAACAAATGCATGGACTAGTTTTTCTGCATCTTTTTGAGATAGGATGTGCCTGATTTTTGCAATGTTACGTAAATGAAAAAAGGCAGTTATTGACGTTTGTTTTATGTGGGAGTTAAAGGACTTTTTTCTTTTTTCCTATTGTTTTGTGCAAGTACTTCATTGGTTTGTGGCACTGCATCGATGTTCCTAGTGACTAACACAGCTTTCCTGTAACGCCTTTGTTTCTCTTCAACTTCTTCCACTGCTGGGCATTGACCTTTCACCTGCATGTTGTCACAATCCACCAGATAGATTTGCTGGCACTAAATCCTCTATCCATCACAAATGCCCAGCAAGTTATCTTGGCTAACCACCTCAAGTTGTGTAAGCTAAATGTGGGGAAAAAATAACTTCAGCATCAGTGATGTTTGGATGGCTGGATTTTGTGTTGCAGTGCTGCTGGCAGCTGCCTCTACTCTAGAGGTACCGAAGATAACTGAAGTAAAGGAAGAGTTGCTACCCACTGCTGAATACGCCAAAGAGGAAGAGTCCCTGGCACCAGTAGAGGCAAAGCCTAGTGAAGAAATTGCACCAGTGAAGAGGCCCCTGCACCAGTAAAGGTTGCACCAGTCGAAGAGGCCCCTGCACCAGTAGAGGTTGCGCCAGTGGTTGAAGAGGCCCCTGCACCAGTAGAGATTGCGCCAGTGGTTGAAGAGGCCCCTGCACCAGAAAAGGTTGCGCCAGTGGTTGAAGAGGCCCCTGCACCAGTAAAGGTTGCGCCAGTGGTTGAAGAGGCCCCTGCACCAGTAGAGGTTGCGCCAGTGGTTGAAGAGGCCCCTGCACCAGTAGAGATTGCGCCAGTGGTTGAAGAGGCCCCTGCACCAGAAAAGGTTGCGCCAGTGGTTGAAGAGGCCCCTGCACCAGTAAAGGTTGCGCCAGTGGTTGAAGAGGCCCCTGCACCAGTAGAGGTTGCGCCAGTGGTTGAAGAGGCCCCTGCACCAGTAGAGATTGCGCCAGTGGTTGAAGAGGCCCCTGCACCAGTAAAGGTTGCGCCAGTGGTTGAAGAGGCCCCTGCACCAGTAGAGGTTGCGCCAGTGGAAGCTGCACCAGAGGCACCGGCACCAGTAGAACCTGATGTTACCACAGCTCTAGCTGACCCCCCCACTGCAGAAGTAGCCAGCCCTGTGGTCGACGAAGCAGCCCCTGCAGAGACCCTGGCAGAGGATCCCAAGAGAGAGTACATTGTTGTGGTTCTGGAAGGAACACCTAAAGCGGAAAAACGGCCCAAGGTGCTGGGAGTGGGTCCCATGACTGGTAGAATCATCCCAGCTCCAGACGATGATGGTGCCTCTGCTTCTGAGGTACCAGATAACTTTTTTTTAGACTGATCTCAGATTGATTAAAGACTGTATGTACGGATGTTGATCAGTATCTAAGTGACAAGAGCCCATTCCTCATATTTCCCAGCCTAGGTTATAGAGTGGAACAGTATTTTGAGAAAGACATGAAGAGACCAATTTTTATTATCAGGATGCTTCAGCATAACTAGATATGTAATGAAATGTTCACCCCTGCTTGTCTTAATTAGTGTGGGCTTTAAAAAAATCATTAACATGGATTTTAAACTCTGTTATTCAGGGTAGGCGGCGTCTTCTTAGGATGCAAATGCAGTAGTTTCAACTAAGGTACTGAACCTTTGATTATTTCTACCATGGTAGAGTAGGCTCTGGACCCCATATATTTGTGATTAAAATTGAACATCCCTACCCTTCATGTCCACATTCTGATACTTCAAGTTTAAATACATTCTAGGGATGTAGAAAAAATTTGAAATGTATTCATATAGATAATGCACAGTACATTTGACTTTTGTGTTTCCGTCCTCCATCACAGTAAACAGCTCCTGAATGATGACTTTTGATCCTGCAGAAGAGGATGTGCCTTTCTCCAACACCTTCCTTCCTAAAAACAAAAAGGACTAATATGTAGTTCCAGTGTAAAGATACCAACATATTAGCAGTGCCCATATGGCCCACTACTGTGACACTCCACACTGACTTAGATGTCTTGACTCTGAAGTCCCAGATGAGCCTGGTCAGTAGTTGAACAGATCTCTGGTTTATCTTTTAGTAGCCTCTAACAGTTTTTGTAACTTCAGTGAATTGCAACCTGTTTAGTGCTGTGGACAAAACTGAGCCATTCAGTCCACTCTTCACCACGTCCTGTTAACCCAATCACTGCCACTTGTAATGTGAACCTGCAGTGTTATCTCTTAAAGCACCAGCATTCTTACCCCGACCTCAGGTTTTTCTTCTGTTGAACTGGAAACAATTGTCCTTTTATGAAGAAATAATTTGAACACACTGGCTCAACAGCCCATGTACAGTAGCTACCTTCCTACCTCAGTTTTCCTCATGTTTTCAATCTTTAATATGACACTACAGACCTCTTCTTGATGCTATCAGTGTTACAGTTCCTCAGCCAGCAACACATTTACTTCAGTAAGCTGCAATTTCATCACAGAAACAACTTATCCTGTGAACCTAAAGATATTTGTTGATTTCCCTTTACTTTTCTTACTTATTAAAGGGTAATTTAACAGTGAAACACAAAAAATAATGCTGCTGTACTGCTCTCATTGGGTTAAAGCATGTTTTATTTCTGGCCACACCCCAGTTGATGATGTCACAGCAGGTATTTTGCCCTTGACAGCTGTTAGAGCTTCTCTTGTTTTGTTCTAGCAGTCGGTCCTGTGTGGATGTGTAATTTAAAGGCTTGTCGCAAATGTGAACAGTCATGATACCGATGTGCTGGTGTGACATGAAATGTGTGTGTGTTTGGGAAGAGTAGCAGGTATGTCTGAAGAAAAGTGTGTGAAATGCTTTGACAGCTCTGTTGTAGTCCCCTCTTCCTTGATTACCTCTTTCAGATTTTCTCACCTGTTACTGAATTTTTGGCTTTCTTAGCTTGGCATAAGGTAATTGAAATGGATCTGAGATAACAGGGAAGAGTGAGTATTGGTATGTATTTTAAAAATGGGAATTGGATTCAGAACATGACACACCAATCCTTGGTGTGCTCACAGGCTTCTATAATAGGACATGAGGGAATGCATTTGACTCAGCAAAGGACAGAAACTGTGTTGTTTTTGCAAAATAAAGAGGGATTAAACATCATTTTTGTCTGTGGTGTTATTTGTTTAATCAATTTTCCCCAAGAACACTTGACTTCAGCCAGGTCGCTGGGCGTGTGCTGTAGAGTCACAAAACATTAGCCAGAAATAAAGTTTTCAAAGACTTGATTTTGTTTAAAAAATAACCCCTTGAGTTTGGTGGGTAGTGTGAGCAGTAGCTTGACCAGTGTCTTATGGTGGCTAATGTTATCTATTTTAAGCAAACTTTAACTAAACATGTAGCTGAGTCATTTCACCGGGTTAAAGGCCCTGACAATGTATTTTTTTCAAGTAGCTTCTGACAGAGTGATGAGATTCTACACGAACAATTTCCTACTGAAGTTAGAACAGTTTAAATTATTTAACATTAAAGATTTCTGGGGTTTTTTTGGACTGGTTTTAAGTGGAATCTGCAAAGCACAATCTAATGACAGTTGGTGGGTTGTTTGGTCACTTTCAATCAAATCACCCCAATACAGTGGAGGTGAGTGGAATCTAGTTTGTGCTGTTTGAAATGCTGAGAAATTACATTTGAGAAACTCTTCAACAGCTATGTGCCTTTCTTGCAGTGGTACAGGAAGTATTCAGATCCCTTTACTTAAGTAAAAGTAGCAGTACTGCAATATGAAGATACTCCAGTAGAAGTAAACATCCTGCATTGAAAATGTCAAAGAATCAGAATCAGCTTTATTGGCCAGGTATGTGTACACATACAAGGAATTTGACTTTGTTGCTCTCAGTGTACATACACAGAAATGGACATACAGCTAAAAAACAAGGACAACAAGCTCGACAAGGTAAACACAAACATTAAACTACTATGTACAGATATATATATATATATATATATAGATATATATATATAGATATATATAGATATATATATACACACACACAACAGCAACAATGACATTTGTAGACAGTACGACAGGAGTGCAAAGGGTGCTGGAATAAATAGGATTAATGTAACAGGTTGCTTTATATACATGAGGTAGGTATACTGTATATGACACTATATACAGTATGCACAGTGCGTAGATTTGTAATTGATGATATTTACATGTTTAAAAACTATATTTAAGCAATGGTAAGATATAATTTACAGGTACAGTGGAAGTTTGTCACAGGGTTATTGCACGGATTGTTCCTGACAATATGTGACTGATGTTAACTGTTCATCAGAGTGATGGCCTGTGGGTAGAAACTGTTCTTGTGTCTGGTTGTTTTGGCGTACTGTGTTCTGTAGCGTCTACCAGAGGGGAGAAGTTGGAACAGGTTGTGTCCAGGGTGTGATGGATTTACAGTGATGGTTCCTGCCCGTTTCCTGACTCTGGAGATGTATAAGTCCTGAATGGAGGGCAGGTTGGCACCAGTGATTCTTTCTGCAGTCCTGACTGTCCGCTGTAGTCTGTTCCTGTCCTGTTTGGTGGCCGATCCAAACCACACAGTGATGGATGTGCAGAGAACAGACTGGATGATAGCTGTGTAGAACTGGACCAGCATCTCCTGAGGCAGGTTGAACTTCCTAAGCTGGCGCAGGAAGTTCATCCTCTGCTGGGCCTTCTTGATGATGGAGTCGATGTTGGACAGCCACTTTAGGTCCTGGGAAATTGAGGATCCCAGAAACCTGAAGGTTTCCACAGCAGACACAGTGCTGTTCAGTATGGTGATGGAGGGCAGTTTTGAGCATGTTCAGCTCCAGATTGTTCTGACCAAAGCAGAGGGCCAGCTGTTCAACCTCCCGTCTGTATGCAGAGAAGAGCAGTGGGGAGAGCTGGATGTGATGTTCCCCAGCCTCACCTGCTGCCTCCTGTCTGTCAAGAAGTTTGTGAAAGGTGGGGGCTGGCACAGTGAGCTGGGTGAGTTTGGAGTGAAGGATGTCTGGGATGATGGTATTGAACACTGAGCTGAAGTCCACAAACAGGATCCTTGTGTAAGTCCCTGGGGAGTCAAGGTGTTGCAGGATATATGCAGTCCCATGTTGACTGCATCATCCACTGACCTGTTTGCCCGGTAGGCAAACTGCAGGGGGCCTATGATGTCCTTCAGGTGGGCCAACACCAGTCTTTCGAAGGACTTCATGACTACAGACGTCAGGGCGACAGGCCTGTAGTCATTTAGTCCTGTGATGGAGGGTTTTTTGGGGACCAGGATGATTGTGGAGCATTTGAAGCAGGAAAGAACTTCACACAGCTCCAATGATCTGTTGAAGATCTGCGTAGAGATGGGGGCCAGCTGGTCAGCACAGACTTTCAGACAGGAGGGTAAGACGCCATCTGGGCCTGATGCCTTCCTGATCTTCTGTCTGTGAAAGAGCCGACACACATCCTCTTCTCAGATCCTGAGTGCAGGTGGGGGGTCAGTGGGGAGGGGTGAGGGGGTGGCAAGGGGTGTAGGTGGTTGTTTGATGTCCGAGCGGGTGAGGGGTGTGAGTGTGGGCTTGTCAAACCTACAGTAGAACACATTCAGGTCGTCAGCCAGTTGGTGATTCTCCACAGTGTGGGGGGATGGTCTCCTGTAGTTGGTGATGTCCTTCAGGCCTCTCCACACTGACGCCGAGTCGTTGGCTAAAAACCTGTTTTTCAGCTTTTCAGTGTAGCTCCTCTTTGCTACTCTGATCTCCTTGGTCAGTGTGTTTCTGGCGTGGTTGTACAGGATCCTGTCCCTCCTTCTGTAGGCCTCCTCCTTGGCCTGACGAAGCTGCCTGAGTTTGACTGTAAACCAGGGTTTATTGTTGTTGTATGTGCAGAAGGTTTTAGTTGGCACACACATTTTTTCATAAATACTGATGTAAGATGACACAGTGTCCGAGAGTTCATCCAGGTCTGTAGCTGCAGCCTCAAAAACACTCCAATCAGTGCAGTCAAAGCAGGATTGTAATTCCAGCGTTGCCTCATTGGTCCATCTTCTCACGGTTTTAGCTGATTTTAGTTTCTGCCTGTAGGTCGGGAGAAGATGAACCAGACAGTGATCAAAGAGTCCCAAAGCTGCACGGGGGACAGAGCGATAGGCGTCCTTTAATGTGGTGTAATGGTCCAGAATACTTGTATGCCTGGTGGGACACTTAACGTGCTGTCTGTATTTTGGACGTTCATGGCTGAGGTTTGCTCTGTTAAAATCTTCAAGAGCAATGAGCAGGGAGCCTTGATGGTTTTGCTCCACGTTAGTTATCTGGTCAGCCAGGTGTTGTAACGCTTCACTAACACAGGCCTGAGGTGGGATGTAAACACTGACCAGAATAAACGAGGAGAACTCCCGCAGTGAATAAAAGGGTTTACAGTTTATAAACAAGGTCTCCAAGTGAGGACTGCATGATTTTCTTAAAACTGTTACATCTGTACACCAACCTTCGTTGTGTAAAAGCAGATTCCGCCTCCCCTCGTTTTCCCCGATAGCTCCGTTACGCGGTCCGCTCGGAGGAGTTGGAAGCCCGGTAGGTTGAGTGTGCTATCCGGGATGTGCTCACCAAGCCAGGTTTCGGTGAAGCACATGGCGGCATATCTGTAAAAGTCCGTATTTGTTCAGTTGAGGAGTAGCGGTTCGTCCCTCTTGTTGGCCAGAGAGCGGACATTTGCCAGATGTACTGACGGGAGCGCTGTTCGAAACCCCCGCTGTCTGAGTTTAACTAGCGCTCCGGCTCGTTTCCCATGTCGGCGTCTCCGGCAAATCCTGATGAGAGCTGCTGCACCTCGCCTAATAACTACGTGAAACTTTCCGATTCGATGAAACCCGGTGAAAAGTACATATGAGGTTGCCCTCTTTTTTTCTCAACTTTATTCAACAAAGAAAATGTACATATTACGTCAGGCACAAATGAGTAGGCAGCAAAAATAATGTATAAATACTCAAATTTAACAATTTAACAAAATAAACCATTGCAATGAGAGACAAATAAACATTCTAAATTAGTTGAATAATTGTAATATTACAAAACTAAAATAAAAATCTTAAAACACATAAATGACGTTACGGTCATTGTCGATGGGGTTTGTCCTCGTGACGTCACGGCGGTCTGCGCTGTGACCCGCTGGATCGGTTGTAGCGAAGAGGCGGCGCGCCGGAAAGCTAGCTACAGGATAGCAAGAAGCAAGCAGCAAGCGAAACACAACGTCACGGCCTGCATCCGCGCTCATCCTTTAGATTTGAACGCAGGACGTTGATACGTGTCTGCAAAGTGTTTTTCGAGGGACGGAGGACGTGCAAGCACTTGTTTATGCAAGCGAAGTAAGCGTTTTGGCCTCGTCAACTTGGCTAACGTTAGGCCTAGCTAGTGCTAGCCGTGGAGCTTGCTTTTCGCTAGCAAAAGCAAAACAAGGTAAGGGGACGAAACTCATTTCATTAACATATCAGCAGGCTCTGATAGGTCACAGCTCCCAATACAGCTGTCATATGGTGTCTGTTGGCCAGTCAGCGACAGTGTACTCTTTCGTCTGTATGTTAAATATATATACACGTTAGCTAGCTATCAGCTAACTGTTTCGATCTCAATAACTATCGTTAATGCTAGCCATTGCTAAGTTATTGAGGTTTGGGTGATCTCCCTTTAAAAGAATGCAGTGGTAATTTATTTTCGTGGCATTGAATATGCGATGTTGCATAACACAGTGCATCATGTTAGCAGCAGTAGAAGCTACGTTGATTAAGTCTTGCCGAGTAAGTAGCAGAAGCTGTTGCAAACTAGTTAGCTGGCCAGTTCGCAGCACACAGACGGTCATCCCGCTCAGAAAGTAAACATTAGCCTGTGTGGTGAGGGTGAGGATGCCAGCCGTGTCTGACCGGACATGATGGACTCCCTGTTGTGAATTAGCGTTATTCATGCTGGCATGTAGCCAACAGTACAGTGTTCCTCTTTGCACCCTGAGCTGCATGTATTCAGGATGCGTACCTTGTTTACTGTCAGGGAAACTCCTTCCAAAATACCCATTTAATTGTACTGTTAGCCATTTATTTTTCGTACAGTATGACACAATATACCATTGCTCAACTCTGCATAAATACTTTGAGTAATATTTATATATTTTATGAGTTCAAAAATCTAATGTGAACAGTGTGAAGCAGCTTCATACATTTAATGTAGTGTTATCTAATGAACACCGGGTGGACAGGTGCGTAGGAAAATCTGCAATCATGCAAAACAGTGTCATGAATACTCACACTGTTAGTGCTCAGTTTAATTAAAATCAAACATACAGTATGAAAGATCTTTATACAAGAGCCAATGGTTATTCTTTTTTTGATGGTCTTATTATCTCAGGTATTTGTGAGTTGACTCTTTCTTTGCTGGTTGGTGCAACCTGCGGCTCTAGCATAAAGATGTCTCAATAGATTGCATTTTCAGTAAATGTAGTTACAATGTTATTGAAATAAACCGCCTGTTGTTGGAGCACTTATAATAAACTGAATTTAGCATAAGACTGGAGTTACCAGAAGGTAACTGGTGTGCTTGCCTCACAACACAGTCCACAGCATTACTGGGACTAAGTCATGAGGAGAGCAGGCGCCCATGGGGCTTTCACATGACCCCACCACCTGCACACCTGCACACATACACACACAAGCACACTCCAGACTTGCATATCAATTAGATTACCAGATCATCCTTCAGCTCAGTTATGTTGGCGACGCCTTCTCCATCCTGACCCCCTGTGCATTTGTTTTGGTAGGAATGAGTGATGACCTCTGTGGTAGTGTCAGACGGTGGAGGGAACATAGTGGAGTATGTCACCGTGGTGGAGGAGCCCCAGCAGGTAAGCCTGCATTGATATCCCCACAACTGCTGTCAAAAATGTCAACAAAGCCCTGTGTTGGAGACGTAATAGAAATGGTCCGCCAGTGCCTACATTGGTATTTTTGCTTATTGTGATGTCATTTTTTGGAGTATCTTCAAATGCTTCATATCCCTAAAATCTGTACGACCTAAGCTAAAAGGTTATGTAAGTTAATAAATCATAATGTTTGTTATGGTTTGTTTTTTCATCAAATTTTACTAAATTAACACAAAACTTATTGATCCAAAACAATTCTGAATGTAGAAACATGAACAACAGTTATTTGATCTCTGTACATTTTTTAGTTTTTGAGATATGCTCATTTTTGAGCAGAGTGCAAAGGCGTTTTTCATCTGCAATAGAAATATTTCCCCAGTGCCTACATTTGTATTTTTGCTTATTGTGATGTCATTTCCTAGATTATCTTCAAATGCTTCATATCCCTAAAATCTGTACAACCTAAGGTAAAAGTCTGTGTAAGTCAATAAACCATAATAACTGATAAAATTATTGAAACTGCGTCATAAATTAAAACAATGCCACAGCGCGTTGTGAGCACATTTTACACCGCATGTAACGTAATGTCATCAACCCGCGACACGAGCATACAACGTGATGACTCGAAAGACAGAAGTCTTGGCTTTCAGCTGCAAAAAGAATGAATGCTTGAGCTATTACAGTTTTTATTTTAAACAGGATTATGCAAACAACAACCTCCCGCGGCCCACAGGAAGTCCTTTTTCAGAGGGTCAATGTGGAGCAAATTTCTCATGTGGATATTTGTAGAAAGTTACAGCAACAGTGTGACAGCATCTTACTGTAAAGCTATCAAGGATCCACTTGTTAGAATTAAAAATGCAAGAACAAAGATAATCCAGACTGAATGTTGCATATCTTTCGTGTATATTATTAAATCAGGAGTAGTAATAAAAGGTTTATTATGTGACTGCAGCAAGCATCACAGCAGCACAGGTAAACTCAACTGGAAAGTAAGGCTGCAGGGCTATAATTCAATGTTATAGTTAATTTTCCTTGGAATCATATCACGATATATATAAGATATATGTCTCATAGCATGATATATTTAAATCAGAAAAACTTTCTTATTAATATCTCAATCATATTGTCCAGCCTTTGCAGAAAATACGGCCGTATTGTGAAAGAGAAATATCAATGTCTTCTTTACCAGCTGAAATGACCATGAAAATGAGTGGTTATTGGTTAAACTGTCAACACCATGTCTCCCTGAGTAAAGCAAAGGCCTGTCGGTTTCAAGCAGAAGTCCATTCGGGTGTTAAGTTCACACTTTAAGATGGATTTTATGGCTGTGGGATATTTTATAACACTGTTTTAGCCTCTGCACACACAACACAGTCAGAATTATTTCAGACAGAGTTGGACCAAGACAGAAACACTGCCTAAATGTTAACACAAAATAGAACTTAAAATAACTAGGGCGACACAGGTGACACAAATGTTAATGTCAGACACTGCCTTTAAAGTTCCTAAAAAGGTTCCTGTAAAATAAAAAATGAGTGAAAAATCTCCTCAATTTTTCTCATTTCACTTCATTTAGCTTTTTTTTTTTTTTTTCATTTTAAGGGAATCTTTGATAGTGTGAAATGTCCTAGTATGCAGTGTGAGGCAGCCAAGAGTGGAAGGAAATACTGATCCCACACAAGATACAAAAAATACAACCAGCATGCTAAGAGACAGAAGAGAGGTGGAAGATGGAAAGGCCAGGGAGGGGTTTCTCTAAGACCCAGTGCTTGCAACTGTTTTCAGTGGAAAGTAGCTAAAGCCTAGTTGCTTTGGCTAACGTTGCTAGATTATGCCATTACGTAACTATTTACAAGATTACCAAAAAAAGTCAAGCTAAACTGAACTGACTCATCTCCATAGGCCTCCATTGTTTTCAAGGTGTAACCCATCACTTAAGAATAGGGTCTGTTAATTGCACTAGTTGTGTGCTATAAGTGTGAAGAGGAGGCAACTTTAGAATAGGGTCAAATTACTAGTGAATTAGTTATGAGCAAGACCTCACTTTAGAATGGGGAACATATTCAGAGTTATTTGGACACTATTAACACTTGTGCTTTTGTGTTTTATTACATAAGAATAATCCATATTTATTAAGTGTTATTAAGGGAGAATGACTATTCTTGTGGTACTATAAGGCCCATATTGAGCAAAGCATATTAAGATCGTAATTCCTGTAAAACACCTTCACTTACTATCAATAAGCAGTCATTAGGAGGTTATGGAGGGAAAACTCTTAGTTAGTGCTTAGTTAATAAGTCCTTTATAATGACTAATAAAGAGCCAACATGCTACTAAAATGCATGCTAATAAGCAACTAGTTAATGGTGAATATGTGTACCTTAATATAAAGTGTTACCATTATTATTATCATGAATAGAGACGAACTACCTACTGCAATAAACTCACTCTTGTAAACTCTGCGTGTTTTGAGAGAGAAAAAAACGTTACCAGTCAAATTAAATCATTTAGAACAAAAACAACGGAGAAGGAGTTCCTCACTCAAACAATGGGGATCAGTGATTGGCCGTTAGGTACGCACATTCACAGCTCATTCATGTTTCCGTCTGGCTGATGATTGGTCGACTGAACGTGCTGCTGCTCTCCTCCACCCACTGAACACCAGACAGTGTAGAGAGCCACAGCCACGTGAGGGCAGAGTCTCCGCAGGTAAAAAGTATTTTAAAAAGCATTGAATTTAATATTCTCAAAATAAGGCCATAAAAGTGTTTAATTTTGTTTATAAAGGTCTTACATTTTTTTCTTGTCCCTCCCGTAGGATTAAATAAATACCATAACGTCATAAATAACTCTCAGATGTATACAATGCTGTGTGTGTGTGAGACGTTACACTTTACTCTGTTTGGTGTGACTTGAATGTTACGACAGTACAGGTACTGTATAGGTCAGTGTATTGCTTCACACTGTTGACCACCGAGTGTGCGTGAGCTCTAGCACGAATCAGTCAGATATCAGGACAGAAAACAAAACCTTGCTACTAACAAGCTAACATTCGCTCGTCGCCTCAGAATGGGCAAGTGTTGTTTTAACCCTAAGTGGCAGCAGAATCCAAAATACAAATGGGTTAAGTCTGTTCCTGTTTGTACCGAAAATCTTTCAAGATAGGGACGATGCCACCCATAGTTTTGGACTGCCATATAAAGAGCGCGAAACACCTTGCATGTGCTATTGTGTATTAAATATGAATGTGAGTATTATAATAAAATGTTTTATTAAATTCAAGTAACTTTACTTGGTAAATAATTCTATTCTAGGGGTTAAAATCCATACTGATTTTCCATTATATCCTTCATACTTTTGCCTTAAAAAGTCTTAAATTTAACTTGGAGAACCCTGGGTACCCTGAGTTAAGGTCTGCCCAAAAGGTTGCTAAAGGAGTCTTAAGTCTGGTGAGAAACTGATAGAATCTTAGTAGAACTAATATAGCATTCAACTGCACAATGCACACGTTTTATTTCAATGCTTTAAGGAAGTGGATCAATGGATTAAACTTCCCAAACACAGATAATGGGGAAGTGTGGTTTCCTTCCTTTTCTTGGTGTTCATCATTTCTATCCGTAATAAGAACATTATACTCACCAAGTTAACTGCTGCTATCTGGTGACATCACTAAACATCTCACCTGTTCACATCTTTTCAAACTGTTCAGTGTGAGCAGCAGCCCACCGAGGAGGAGGAGGAGGACGACGACGATGAAGTGGTTCAGCAGGAAGTAGAGGCGGTGATTGTGGGGGGCGGAGAGGAGGTGGAGGAAGATGTGGAAGAGGAGGAGGGCGTGGTGCTGCAGGAGGAGGGCTGTCCGGCGGTGATCGTGGAGGAGGTAACCAGCGCCCAGGTGGAGGAGTGCTACTCGGCGCAGGTCCTGGTTTATGATGATGAGACGTACCTGATGCAGGATGTGGCCGAGGAGCAGGAGGTGGTCACAGAGGTGGCCGAGACTGGTGAGACCGACTTCCCTCAGTGTTACATCTGACTCATAACAAGTGGCTGGATTCACAGATAATCAATGTGGTTGTTTTGAAAAAGTTCATCGGGGGTTGAAGTGGGATTAACATCATGAAGGCTGTTCAGTAATTCACCATTCATTCTCCCTCCCTCTCCAATTATTAATTACAGCCCCAACAGAATTAAAGCGTGGTACATCCCGGTCACATATGACACACCCATTTAGAGTTGTAATATCACCAGGTGAAATCTGGCCCTGAGCTCTAAATCCAAACCTGCGCTGTAGCTATCTACAGCAGGACTTCCATTAAAGACACAGTGAAATGACAAATACATTTTCTAAGTTGTAATCCTGCTCTTATGATTACTCATTTATCTCATTACGTCAACAAACGACAAAGACCTTGCAGTCTTCGTCACGGTTGGGGGGCCGGAGTATTCGGCTGAACTGAACTTTCAAACCCAAGACACATATAAAAGTAGTTTTTATACACAATGTGCATTTTGTTGGAAGAATCACAGCTATTAATGTCATATGCCAACAAGAATCTAAAAACAATGTAGTGTGGAGTTCCCCTTTAACTACATTAACTTAGTTTGGCCCAGCGGTGCGTCACAAAGCGAAGCTCGGCCCTGTCCTCAGAACTGTCACTTTTTTCATCCCGCTGTTTGTGTGTAGAGGCGGCAGTCCCACTGCTCCCAAGCTCTTTTTTTTTTTTTGGCATTTCGCTGTTTGACAGGACAGTAGAGAGACAGGAAAGGGGCCTGGGAAATCTGTCACATTACAGAGGATATAGACTCTCTAACTGCAGTTTCACTGTGACTTTAACCCCTTGGATCAAACATAAATCCAGCTTTACACTGACAGGATGAATTTCCTCCGAATCTTTTGAGTCGTTTGGCGATCAGTTTGAGATGAATTACCTGATCGACAATCAGACTGTTGGACAACCAGATGAAGAAATGCTGTCTTCCAAAGTTTAAGCAGTTGTGTGTTCCGTTCCCCACAGTGCTGCTGTCAGACGATCTGTTTTCAGCTGTTGTGGGCTCGTTTTAATATTATTGGCTGAGTATTTTACGTGTTGTGGTCAAAACTGTGGTGAACTTTGGTTCACGTCCTCCAGCGGATATTGTTCCTTTTTTTCTTGCTTTATGGTCAAAGAGAAAAATGAACAAAAAAGCTGCCTTTCTATGTTTTTTTTGTCAACATTTTGTTACCTTCTTGTTTGAATAAAACTTTGTCAATGGACAAAATCCATCAGGGGTTCAATGTTTATGTTCAGTGGGTGCGCCCATCTCGCGACACGTGGATCACAGAGTGTGAGCGTAGATGTTTTGGCTGTGCAGAAAGGTTGATTCAAACGTGTTCAACGTGTGAGTTAACGCAAAGTAAAAGATGGATAAAATCCTGCCCGGCTTCATGTGAAGCCTGTAAAAGTGAAAAGCTGTTAGGAGAGCTGAAGGCTGCAGCTACATGGATTGTTGTTATGTGAGGTAAAGGTGACTGTCTTCCTATAGCTGATGTGATGTGTTGTCTGTTAGAGCCACCTGATGTCATTTTACTCTAGATAAAAAAACTGTCCTGAACGAGTGTAGTTACCATCAACTATACTCGTCCTGATGAACCACATTTATTCAATAATTCCATCAGAGATGATGTAAACACAACTTTAATAACTCCTCTGAAACCTGTGACAGCTAACATTTCATGATGGATTTTTATTATTAAGGATTGTGTGGCAGGCAGTAGGCGTGATAAAACACAGCTTTATGTACAGAAAACACTACATTTAAATTCATTGTATAGAACTGTGCGATGTCAGGTTTTTTCTGCTGCTAATAATCAAACTTTTAATGAATCCAGATCCGTGCTTGAACTCTATGCATCTTGTCTGTTTGCTAAATGTTGTGGACTTCAGGTCTCATATCAGCTTTGTTGAAATCAGCTTACATTCAGTTCCATGTAAAACAAAAAAACATCTGTCCTTTAACTTTCTGAAAAACACTCAATGGTAGCTGTTCATTATAGAGAGGTGTTGATCTGCTGTTGATGTGTGTGACAGCAGTAGGCTGCCCTCTGCTGGCAGGAACCATGTCTAACTACAGTATGTAGACCAGGTTACTGGAAACAGGAAGGGAGGGACAGACTGCCTCTACAAAGCTCAAACAAGGAAGTGAAATAGTAAATAGTTGAGGTTGCAGCACTGGACTGTTGTGAATATAAGCTTTTCTCTCCAGAAACCGGATCTTTGTGCTGTTACTTGATGTTGTCTGTCCTCAGCGAGCATGTGCTGTCTGCAGACGTCCGTGTACTGACAGCCTTCTCTCTGCTCCTCTCCTCAGTGGAGATGTCGGCTCACGACATGGTTTGTTTTGACAAAACGTTTGAAGCAGCTGAAGCTCTCCTCCACATGGAGTCTCCTGGAGGACTGCACAGTGAACGCAACACAGGTGAACAACCACTCATTAAACTAATGTCTCATTTATTTTGCTCTTTTCCCCTGAAGGTTAGTTTTGTGTTTCATAAAAATGTATTATTCTTTATGATGTTAACACCAGGGCACCTTGTATATATTTCGTGTAGAATTAATATTGCTCTGGTCATGAAATGGAAGACCTTGTCCTGAGGTGATTCTAATGAGTTGTAATTGGGTTACTTACTCCAAATATAATGTTACAGGTAGAAGTATTACCATGTTGGGACAGGACATTGGAGGGGGATGGCTGAACAATTTGAACATTGCAGTTTAAATAGTTTTGATGCTTTTATTTCCTAGAATTAAACTCCAGACCTGTAGCACATAATGTTAAACATACCAAGTTTGTACCCAGCTCAATCACAGATGTGTCTTGATGAACAGAATCAGCTGTAACTGCTCGTCCTCACAGGGTTCAAACCTGCCAGTAAAAGAAAAGCAGTGATCTATAAAAATCAATGAATTTGATATTTAAACATGGCTTTCTAAGGTGCCCTTATATTTATTGCTAACAGCTACATAGTTGGCCAGTTATTGTGATAATGCTGGTAAGACATGTCTGACAATAGTTTGATATGAGACTGACAACCACTGATGATACTGTTGCATACCTGCAAACTAGTCGCTTTTTGGCAAAATTCACCATTTTGAATCAAAATATAATTTTATTTTGGGGGGGGGGGGGGTATTAAGTGGCAAGCGCAATTTTAGTTGTTGACGTTTCAGAAAGCTGTTGTCACGTCGCGATCTTCTTCTCAATAAAACATCTTTGGTGAGACGTTTCGAATTCTTTGGCCAATCAGAATCAAGATAACTGCATCATCTTTTCTATAGATGTATAAAGACTTCGCGGTACTACTACGATGGACACTAGTTTTGAGGTTAGTCTGGTTTGCTGCCGACGACCTAATATGCTGTTTAACTGATTTAACGTTAGGTAACTAGTTGCTAAAATAACGTTAACTTGCCAAATCAAGTTGTGTCATGATAATTATTTCCTAACGTTACCCCATCAAATCTTTCCCAACCTGTTTATAATGGAAAGCTTACCAGCTTGTTAGTACGTGAGCTAACGTAAATTGTGTATTACAACCATACAGTCTGATTCTGTTACAGTTCAGAAATATAAGTTTGTTAAGGCTAAACTCCCACTGCATCCGTATTGTTATCTGATTTTAATGTCCGTCATTGTCGTAAGTTACGAGGGAAATAAAAACAAAAACGTTAGGAAACACCGGCTCTGACGGATCATTTAACCTTGACGGATGCAGTTGGAGTTAGCCTTAACAAACTTTTATGATAATGAAAAAGGAGGTCATGAAGCCAGCTGATAATATCTGGACAATTATATTCGAGAATGAGAGAGTTTAAAGAGGAAGATGCTATTTATGTAGTGCAGCTTGACTCAGGGCTGAGGTGCAGATGGAGCTGGGCGTGGCTAAAGGTTGAGGCGAAAACAGAGGTGAAGGGAGTCCAGCACAGCTTCCCGCTGTCACAGTATTTAAAAAATAAATGTTTAAAGCAGGGTGTGCAAAATGCAGCATCTGCACAAAACAAATCAATTACAGCAACAAGGGCTCTCATGCCCTCTTGGCAAATGTTGTCTTTTCCCTTTGTCTTCTCAGAGTGCACCAGAATGCTTTGTTTACATGTTAAAATCACAAAAAATTTCTAACGTTAGCTTCAAAGACAGAGGTCTTAAATCCGAACTTTGAGAGTGACGATGTTAGAAAGTAAAGTTTAACTGGGAGATTCCAACAATTTAGTTCACCAGTCGTGTCTTTACACTCCGCATATACAAGCTACCTGCTAGCCACCTGTGTGAAATGACTTGAGGCGATCACCTAGATTGTTTCTAGGGCTGCAACCAACGATAATTTTAATTATCCCCCCCGGTCAGCAGAGGATGTGATGATGGAGACGGTGGTGGAGGTGTCGACAGAGTGTGGACCCATAGAGGAGGAGTCCTTCCCCATCCCTCCGGAATGTGAACCTGCTGCCAAGAAGAAGAGAGGAGGTCAGTGTCACTACAAAACCTCTCATGTTACCTTGGCATTCAAAACATGAAATGGTGCCAGTACTGGGCTCAGTGGATAAAAGCTCCTGCTGTTTTGTACAGTAGCTGAGGCCAAAGGTCCTCTACAATATGTCTGGTCTGAAGACGTCTCCCATTTCCCAACCATAATGATTTCTTGACTGTGCAACACATGAGTCAGTGAAGTGGGGTTGTACACTCCAAGGCTAACAACAGAACTATGAAGCATGTTTGAAAATGATGTGGACTTACCAGACGATGAGGGGAGGGTGACAAGGGATGTGACTGGGCCCTCATTGACCTGCTCACATGGAACTCTCAAAATTCATCTGGGGTTCATCTTTCACAATGATCTTGACCTTTTTGTGTGTGTGTGTGTGTGTGTGTGTGTGTTGAGTGCAGGCGGACGTAAGCCCAAGACACACCAGCCTGCTTCCAACGGCTCCTTTGACCTGGGAATCAAGAAGAGGTCGAGGGAGGGCAAAGGTTTGTCCCAGCTCTGAAGTCACAGCCGTGCACAACGTGCCATCAATTGACTTGAGGTTTAAATTCAATCTAGAGAATTCTGTTCTGTGAAGTGGAGTAAAAAGTAATGTATGAGAACATTGGTACCAGATCATTTAAGTTTGTTTTTTTTTTATGTCTTGGGCTGTACCAAAAAATAATCTCAAAACTTCCCAGAATTAGATATATTAGTAATATAATATATTATAATTAGTATATTATTTTGTGGGGTTTGATGAACCGTTCCATTACCGAAGTGACTGTGGGAGAGACCATCAGCACACTGATACTTTGTGAAGGAAACTATACGATGCAGAGCTTCAGGATCTCATGATATTGTATCGTGTGTCCTCAAGGCAACACCACCTACCTGTGGGAGTTCCTGCTGGAGCTGCTGCAGGATAAAAACACCTGTCCCAGGTACATCAAGTGGATGCAGAGGGAGAAGGGCATCTTCAAACTGGTCGACTCCAAGGCCGTGTCCAAACTGTGGGGCAAACACAAGAACAAGCCAGACATGAACTACGAGACCATGGGCCGAGCCCTGAGGTCAGCCTGTCCTCTCCACAAACACCTGACCCTTTCTGGTCCTGAACTGAGTCTGAGTCTGTCACATATAATAACACTCTGTGTGTGTGTGTGTGTGTGTGTGTGTAGGTATTACTACCAGCGTGGCATCCTGGCCAAAGTGGAGGGTCAGCGACTGGCCTACCAGTTCAAAGACATGCCCAAGAACATCCGGGTGATTGATGACGAGGAGGACGGCGAGGAGGTGGAGGACAGCGAGGGCGTGGTCTCTGGCCAGCACACGGCTCACCAGCAGGGCCCCGCCAGCCTGGGCACCAACTTCCCCGTCGCCACACAGCCTCAGCAGACCTACGTCACCGTCATCCCCAGCAACGCCGCCACCAGGTCTCCGTTTACTGTTTCTCATGAACGTGTCACAGTTTGGTATTTGTGTAGATGGTGTGTATTTGTGTAGTAGTCAAATATGTTTTTTGAAATTCGAGCATTCGTTCCATCAACCATATTCATCAGACCTGCTCTCCTTCTCTCTATTTGTAATTCAGTTCTAAATCATGTCTATCCAGCCAAACACTTGACATTTTCTGTATTTATTTATGTATTGGTTTATAAATAAATACAGAAATACAGTGTATTTAAATACAGTGCTTTCTCCTTGCAGGTCCATCCGAGCCATGCCCGTGGTCATGACCAACTCACTTGGTCAGGTGACGTTAAATTCGTCCTCCATCCTCACCACCACAGGAGTCCCAGTAACGGTAGCCAACGCCTCCGCTAGCTCTCCCCCCAAACTGGTCATCCAGGCTCTGCCCACCATGCTGCCCGCTGGCTCCAAAGCAGGAGAGAAGATCACCATCATCACCATCCCGGCCAACCAGCTGGCCACACTCATGCAGGCCAACCCGTCAGGCCAGATCGCGCAGCTCATCCAGGCTAAACCCGTTGCTGCACAGTTAGCGCAGGCCGCCGCTAAACCAGCCACCCCTGCCCCTACGGTCCAGCTAACAGCGGGCCGGCCAGCACCACAGCTCATCCTGGCTAAACCGGCAGCAGTGGCCCAGCCGCTGCCACAGCTCTCTATCCAGGTCAGCCAGCCTCACCCTGCCCCACCCAAAACCCCCACCAAGCCCCCGAAGCCCTCTAGCAGTCAGCGCGAGGCAGCACAATCAGAGGCAGCAGCTGAGGCTCCACCCCCCTCCAGTCCACCAGCAGCAGCAGCAAAAACCCCATCATCTTGAGAGCTCCGCCCTGAGCCGGGGCCACTGGGGGGGGGGGGGTACAGGAAGTGACTGTGGACACTGCTGAGGAAGTGCAGGACACATCCCACACACCCCCACCACAGAGCAGAGCTGCTCTCTGATTGGCTCAGACTGAACACCTGGAGACTGCTGAAGCCCCACAAAGGATTAAAGGGACTGTTGTAGAAACACACACACACACACACACAGATCCTTCAGAGCTCAGAAGACATGGGCAGCCTTAGATTGTAAATGAAAAACCTCCTTTTTTTAATCAAATGTAATATAAAAAGCCTGACAAGACTTTGTGTAAAAAGCAGTTTTTGATACTGTATGTATCAGCGCAGCAGTAGTTTGAATTAATCTCTTTGTTTCCTCGTCTGCTTCAGTCTAATGGTTTGTCTGCAGAGTTCTGTTACTCCACCGCACTGTCACCTGATTCTCCCAACACATCTTTTTTTTACTGTTCATAAAAACGGAGTGAAAGGATGTCTGCGTCGAGATCAGAGAACTAAATGGTGTGCTCCACATGATCTGAAGTATATTATACTATTTTTTTTCTTGTACTATCAGTGTATTGAAGTAGATTTTACTGAAATATGTATTATAAAAAAACAACAAATGTAAATGAAGGCAGTCTGAAGTTGTGTTATTCAGCCATCTGAAAAATGAAGTGCTAAGTTGCGTGACACATATTTAGCATCTTCTGAAAGAAATGCTGAAGTCGCATACATACAAAGTAAATGGTGCAGGTCAGGCCACAGAGAGGCACTGTGCTGCTGTTAACATGCAGGTGTCTGGTCTAATCATGGGATTAGTGTACTGGAGTGGGACATGATTATTACTGCTCACTTCTTTCTCAATTCAGTTTAGAAACTGAAGAGAAAAACAGTCAACAGGGTCATTTGACAGGTTGAGATTGAAAGTAAAAACTGCAAATGAATAAAAGAAGCAAATTAAGAAACCTACATTCATTTAACAAAACCTATGTGGCATAAGGCAGGGTTCGTCAACTGGTGGCACCCAGGCCACATCTGGCCCGCAGAACATAAATGAATTCAGAAAATATGAGTAGGAAAAAATGCGCTAAAGTATTTAAGCTAGCGGTGCAGTGGTTGGCACTGTCGCCTCATAGCCAGAGGTTCTCGGTTCGAGCCGGATTGTTGAAATCTTTTATTCTTCTATGAATGGAATGCGGCTTGTGCCATATTTTCACGCAAGAATGGGGACAAACTTATAGCTCTCATTTAACATTTCCTTTTATTTTTTTCACATGCTCTCATTTAACATTTCCTTTTATTTTTTTCACATACTTTTTGTGTGTCTGACAAACGATTCAAAAGGTTTTTTTTCCTGCTTCTTGCAAGCATTTTCCACCAATCAGGACATTGATAGCACCAAAACTGATTAATTTGTCCTGCCAATCAGGACTGCATTCTGCAATTGTGTTTCATATGTTAAGTGTCATTTTTTTAGAAATCTGTTCACACTGATAGACTAACAAAAATAACAATTTTGTAAAAAAAAAAGAAGTGAAAATATTAAACAATAGTAGGCTAATTATATATATATATATTTTTTTTTTTTTTATACCGATCAGCCATAACATTATGACCACCTGCCTAATATGGTGTAGGTCCCCCTTTTGCCGCCAAAACAGCCCTGACCTGTCGAGGCACCGACTCCACTAGACCTCTGAAGGTGTGCTGTGGTATCTGGCACCAAGACATTAGCAGCAGATCCTTTAAGTCCTGTAAGTTGCGAGGTGGGGCCTCCATGGATCGGACTTGTTTGTCCAGCACCTCCCACAGATGCTCGATTGGATTGAGATCTGGGGAATTTGGAGGCCAAGTCAACACCTTGAACTCGTTGTCGTGTTCCTCAAACCATTCCAGACCCATTTTTGCAGGGTGGCAGGGCGCATTATCCTGCTGAGAGAGGCCACTGCCATTAGGGAATACCGTTTCCATGAAGGGGTGTACTTGGTCTGCAACAATGTTTAGGTAGGTGGTACGTGTCAAAGTAACATCCACATGAATGGCAGGACCATTGAGCCGCCCATGACCCTGTCGCCGGTTCACCGGTTTTCCTTCCTTGGACCACTTTTGGTAGGTACTGACCACTGCAGACCGGGAACACCCCACAAGAGCTGCAGTTTTGGAGATGCTCTGACCCAGTCGTCTAGCCATCTCAATTTGGCTCTTGTCAAAGTCGCTCACATCCTTACGCTTGCCCATTTTTCCTTTTTGTTCACTTGCTGCCTAATATATCCCACCCACTGACAGGTGCCGTTGTAACGAGATAATCAATGTTCTTCACTTCACCTGTCAGTGGTCATAATGTTATGGCTGATCGGTGTATATATAAATAAATTTGAAAGTCTGGCCCCCACATTGTCTGATTTGAAAAATTCTGGTCCTTGGACAAATGTAGTTGATGACCTCTGGCATAAAGAAATTTTCTTAGTCGTACAGAACAGTGGAGGTTTCCAGATTACACTAGTAATTAGTGAAAGGCTAACACTAGCTATATAGCTAATATTTCCAGTAATATCAGAGTCACACTAAAATATATGTCTATTGTTGGCTCATTTTCCAACGTCACGATCAGCCGTGATGATTCATTCAATTCAATTCAGTTTTATTTATATAGCGCCATATCATAACAAAGTTATCTCAGGGCACTTTTCCGAATAGAGCAAGTCTAGACTGACTCTTTATATTTACAGAGACCCAACAGTTCCAACCATGAGCAAGCACTATGCGACAGTGGCAAGGAAAAACTCCCTTTTAACAG
This sequence comes from Macquaria australasica, assembly GCA_005408345.1. NCBI lineage: Eukaryota > Metazoa > Chordata > Actinopteri > Centrarchiformes > Percichthyidae > Macquaria > Macquaria australasica. The sequence goes on along the minus strand of SEMN01001204.1, from coordinate 25,094 downwards.
GTAGAAACCTTGAGCAGAACCAGGCTCAAGGTGGGGGATTCATCAGTTTTGGATGTACTACCTACATCCTGAGCCTTTTAGCTACATGTCACGGTCTTCCCGCTGAGCTAGACATCCAAACAAATAAATGTACTGATATGTCTGAAATGATTGTTTTCATTTTGGATTAATCTGCTGATTATTAATCCATTGATGATTGGTTTGTAAAACTTGTGAAAATAGTGAGAAATGGCGTCACAATGAGCCAGAGCCCAAAGTGACACCTTCACAATTCTGTCAGATAAATGTACAGCAGTAGAAGTAGAAAGTGGCATAAAAAAAGAGTGATGGGTCACATTTGGTTGAACACGAGAAACTGCTCCCTGAATGCTTTGTACACCACTCTTGACTAATGATCATTGGCAAATCTGTGCATTTTGTCAACCTGTTTGACCCCCCTTGCTTGATTTCTTCAGCTTTTTCTTGAAATTGGGGTGATTGCTTTATAAAAAATGTTCTTGTGTCAACACATAACTCTGTCAACACAAACTGTTGACACAGAGTTGTAAGAACACTACTGTGTAAACTATCGCATGCTGTAACATTAAGAGTACACAGACGTGTCCAGATACTTTTTGCCGTATAGTGTATGTTCCTAAGAAAATATGTGGGACGTTTTCTGTAAAAAGCATTCTTCAGTTGATTGATCCTACATACCAAACAGTTAGCTAAGTGGCTGCTATAAAACCAGTGTGAATAGAGGCTTCCTCCTCCAGGAAATCAAACAGGACAACACTAGGAGTAAAAAATAATTACTTTATTTTATATATTAACATTTCTCATGTTCAATGTACTCGCAGCAACATCATGATTACAAATGTCAAACTGAAGCACCATCAAAGATTACTTCAATGCAAAATAATTTATTTAAAAACACTATAGGAAAAGCTGTTGATTTATATAACCAACTCATAGAAAGTGCAAGGAATAATTTAATAAACTTAGGTGATAAAAGTCTTGTGCGTATTGGAAACAATAAATAACTGCAATTGGTTTCCAGAAACTTCAGCAGATGAACCCATTAGCTGCCATTTCAGCTGAAGTTCAAGTAAAGAAAGAGAACGTTTAGTTAAAAAACATGCTCCAGTGTGACTCCAAACCCACACCCACCCCCACCCCCACCTCTACACAGGTCCATGGATCCTTTCCCAACTTGCTGCTAAAACTACCGGTACATTCTTCCAGTGGAAGTGATGTCACAATGCATCATTTCACTCCTTCTGATGTTCCTCATTAAACTTTAACATAATAGCATCATTACAGAAAGTGACACAGGCTTATTTGAGTTTGTGTCCATCACGCTCCAATCAGGTTTCACTTGCCCCGCCACGACTCCGCCCTCTGTCTGCTGGCTTCAAAATGAGCCAACACAAACCAGTAGATGATGTCAGGTTCACTTTCCTCCCTCTGATTTACAATAAAGGTTCAGTATTGTCCATTCACTCAGTCCTCCTATTGGTCCAGGGCTGCTGTGATTGGCAGCCTACATCAATCTATGGGGCTCCTCCCTGAAGCTGATGTCACAGAGCAGTGATAAATGGTCAGAGGGGTAGTGGTAGGAGGGGAGGCGGTCTGGGCCAATCTGCTCCTCAGTGGGAATGTCCAACAAGCACTCCACACTCAAAGCATCATGGGTGTACCAAACATAGTCCAGAGTGCTGCAGCTCTCTCCAGAGGGGCGGATCTTCCACGTGGTATAGGCCGGCTCTGTCTGTCCGTCAGAGCTCAGCAGCTTGTATGCGGAGTTCAGGCCAAGGGGGGAGGAGCTGAAGCGTCGGTAAACGTCCTCGGAGGGCTCAGCGTTAAAGTCCCCGCACACTATTAAAGGGACGGTGCCTGACGCCGCCTCACTCTGGCTGCTGCTGCCACCACAGGACGTTATGCTGCATAAACTTTGCAGGAGGTCGGCACCCTGCGCACTCCGCAGCCTCTCCCAGCCGCTGCGAGCTTTCAGATGGGTGACGGCCACGCACAGCCTCCGGCCCGTTACGTGGCAGTTCAGCGTCTGGACGATGGCCACCTGGTTGGTGGGCAGCATCATGGCCGATAGCCGCAGGTGCGCTGTGGCCTGGAGGGAGAAGCGTGACCGGCGGTAAAACAGAGCGCAGCCGTCAGGGCCATTATTCTGCTCTACATCCAGACAGGGAGACCAGGGTTTGGCCAGGAAGCTGCCGTGGTAACCCAGGCTGGCCATGATTGGCTGGAAAGTGTCGTAGTAGTGGTCCACTTCCTGTAGACACAGGATGTCGGGACGGTAGGTGAGGATCTCCTCCAGGATCAGGTACTTCCTTTCCTGCCAGTTGAGAGCGTCCAGTGGACAGCGGATGAACCCGTCCTTCCCCTCACCAAGAGCTGGAAAGAAAGAGAGAGAGACTGATTTTTATGCCAAAACAAGACCAAGAGTCTACAGCCATAGTGGCTCTGTAAGGCTGTACAGCGGTGCTTTGGGCTAAATGGTAATACATCCGAGTTTAACATGTTAGCATGCTAACATTTGCTAATTAGCACTAAACACGAACTACAGCTGCAGATATTTGGTCATAAACCAAAATATTGGACATATTAAAAGTTTGACCTGAGGATCACCAAAGTTATTACAGTTCATCTGTACAGAATTTCATGGCAATCCATCCAATAGCTGTCAAGATATGTCAACGTCATGATGGCCTCATGGTCAGCAGGATTCCCCCTTTGGGGATCATGAATGCCTGCACAAAATTCCATCTCAATCCGTCGAGTAGAGATATTTTTGTCTGGACCAAAGTGGTGGACCGACAGAAAGACAGACAGACATTGCCATCACTAGAGCCACACCGCTAGCATGGCTAAAAATAATGCCTTGAATCTGAATACAACTTCTAAATTTCTATGTCACTTGAGTCCTCACAAACCCACAAATGCATGGTTTATCCACAGATCTCTACCTTGTGCAAGTATATTCCACTGCATGACTCGTATGGAGGGGTTGTGCTTGGGGCGGCAGGGCGCCATGCCGCTGGGATAGACCAGATCCCGGTGTGGCCGGGCCGGACGTCTCTGCAGGGCCTCCTCGCACTCTCTGAGCAGCTGGTCTGGGTCGATCTCGGCCAGATCCTGGTCCAAGTCCTGGTCTGGGTTCTCCTCTGGGTACAGGTCTGGTTGGGCCAAGGGGCCGCTGTTCAGTGACTGGGCCAACGTACCAAACAACCTGCTGCTGCTGCCACCCATTGGACCAACTGATGGAGAGGGAACAAAGGAGAAATATGTGGTCATTAAAGGTGCTTTGTGTCGAAGGTTTGGTAACAATGGGCACCACAAGCTACTGGCCATACCAGACCAAGAAAGGTTGTATCAGAAAAAAAGAAAAGTGTATTGACTTGAGCAAGAGTGTATTTTATTGCTTAGGAATTAAACTTTTTAAAAGGAAGATTGTGTAATTTCTTCTTTAAAAAGTTATGTACATAGTCCTGCTTCAACAGTAGCACCATGTGTTCCCTTGTTATGTGTGCCCCGATCGTTTCAGTTTCTGCTCTCTACTCTCTAAAAAAGGCACGAGTATGAATCATGGGTATAAAACATTTTTAGCCTGGTGGTTTCCAAATGACTCCAAATGAGTTTCTGGAGACCCTGCTCTGATTGTTTTCAGTGCCACTGTTAAGCTATGTCACACTACCCGTAAGGCATTGAGAGAGGGTAAGGAAATGGGACTGATCAAGACGTCCACTCGAGTTTCATGGGTGTCATTTTACTAAACCTTCTTCATGACGTTTTTGGATCTATAGCTAAGCCAGGTGAGGCCAGTAAAGAACATCAGTGGCTTTATCCCACTATGGCTACCAGCATGAAAACCACTGAACTGAGAGACAGAAATAAAGACAGGCCAACAATCAGTTTTGTAGACAGGACAAAGGTTTTGTTGCTATTTTGGTTGCTTTGCTCGTTAAGTTTAAAGAACATACTGACTAAACATTTGTTCAGACCACTCACTGAGGAGCTGACCATGAGAAAACAAAATGTCCAACAGTCCAGTACATGCAAAGGTAGGAGAGGGCACTGACTGGACGTTCATCTCATCTTTAATCGACTATTATCAGCCCGATATGTCTGTCTACAACAAAGTCACATTATCCCTTAAATCAATGGCTAGTTGGTAGCTCAATCTTTAAACTGCCAGACTGTCTGGAAAGATCCTAGAAGTCATGAAATACACTGGTACACCACTTTTAGAAGCACTGTACTGGACAGACAAGTTTCTCCTACTACCACCACTAAAACCATTTCTAACACACATCATTTCACACTGGCTAAGTTCGAGATTCTGGTTTGGTCTAATGCGATGTCTATGGTGCTGCGCCTGTACATGTAGTGTAGCAATATTATAGGAAAGCTACAGAACAACAGACAGAAGAACAGAAGAATTTAAGAAATATAATAATGGATCAAATAACCAGATAGGAATGTCTGTTTTTATGGCTAGTCCAGTAAAAACCCAACGTTGCCATAAATCCGTCCTGCTCATCGATTTGCAACATTGCCCACTGTGGCCGAGTACACGCAGAGAGGTTAAAGCTAAATAGTAAGGCAAAACCTTTGATGCTAGACAAATGTATATGGTCCTATCCCCCGACCCTAATGCTGGATCCTTGATATGTTCCTGGGCTTTCACTCAGTTTCCCTTCACATCAGTAGAACCATGTTGGACAGTAATGCCCTGACCTTTCACCTCTGTTCTACAGCTCCAGTCATTGTAAGTAACTATGTGTAGTATACATGTCTTACCCATGGCCTCCATGTCTGGTCAGATGCTTTCCTCCCTCCTCTTCCTATGTCTGAAGACCAGGACAATCCACCTCTGTCTGTCTGTCATTCACTTCTGCCCTTTTCTTTTATCCTCTGGATCCCTCTCTCTCTGTCCCTGCTGTGACTCACCCTTTATCTGTCTCGTCCTCCAGTACATCTGTCTCCCCCCCTCGCTCGTTGGGTGACATAATGACCTCCAGATAGCTGGAGGACACAGTAAGCCTGTCTCAGACATGGAGACAGAGAGAGAGAGAGAGAGAGAGAGAGAGAGAGAGAGAGAGAGAGAGAGAGGCCAATGAGGTTTCTTCATGATCACGGTCATCATAGTCGTCATAAAGATGCTTCCTGTTCTTCACAGTCAGCATCTTTAGAAGAAAAAAGGAAGGTGAAAGGGAGAGAAAGAAGGGGCAGAGCTGCAGGGGCAAGTGTGTAGGTGTGTATTTGGTGTGTGTGTGTGTGTGTGTGTGTGTGTGTGTGTGTGTGTGTGTGTATGTGTGTGGATGTTGCCTAATAGGGATTTTGATAAGAATGGGCATGTTGTCCAACAGGTGGGGATGACAGGGCTATCGCTGTGCACTCAAACACACACACACAAACACACACACACAAGCCATGTGTTCTCTGGTTAACTGAGGATAGAGGAGGGAAGAGAAAGAGACAGAGTGTGGCTTGTTCTCACATTTAGCCTACACGGTTAGAGACTTTCCTTAACTTGGTTAATTCACTAATCTGATTTTGGGTCAGTGTGCACTACTTCCTGCTATATAAAAATACAAAAAACCTTCTGAAACCGCATTCAATCTGTGGGACAATAAAGTACTCCATAGAAACCCAGGGGGCACATACCTGCACATGGACTGCATTTATATAGCGCTTTTTAATGGACAAAGCGCTTCACAGTGCTTCTCCGCCCCTCCCTCTATATATACGGTATCTTTAATAACAAGGTGTACTGTCTACTCAACACATCTACTGCACCTTTTGTAGGCCAGTCAGGGTAAGTACAATAGGTATTGGGCTGCAACTAACAGTTATTTTCATCATTGATTTTCTATTGCTTTTATGATTCAGCATAAAAAACGTTAGAATATTGTGAAAAATGACATCTTCAAATTACTCCAAAACCTAAAGATATTTCATTTACAGTGATACAAAACATTCTGACAAACAGGGAAAAGTGAATGTTGAGAATTTTTTGAAGTTTAATTATCAAAACAGTTGAGGAGTTCATTTTCTGTCAGTCGACTAATTATTTCAGCCATACAATCCACGTGTTTAAGAAGCTAAACTTCTGATGCTGATAACTGTCTGATCCTGTATGTTGTGTTAAAGTTGTAATGTTGAACTTTTGTTGACACTTTAAGAGAGGAACTGATCCAGCTATACGATCACTTTTAGGCCATACTTAGTGTTCATGTTGTATTACCTTTAAGAAGTTTAGAATATTGTCTCACAAAAAATCAAGTATAAGAGTCTATAGCCATGCTAATGTCTCTGTGAGGCTGTACTTAGCTTTGAGCTCACAATGACAATGCTAACATGATGATGTTTAGCTGGTATTGTTCACCATTGTCACCATCTTAGTTTAGCATGTTAGCATGCAACAACATTTCGCTGATCAATTCTACAATGACAATGTCGTCAATCGAACTGCATGCTAACCATACTGGAGGGGAACGACACACACTGACTGCACCAGATCTGATTTAACTGTTGGACACATATAAACATACAACACCAATAGGTACTTACATGGAATAAAATGGATGAAAGAAACACACACACACACACACACACAGTCTGTCCGCTGGTTATCCTCCTATTGCTGTTCCTTTCCTTCCGCCTGTTGTCCTCTCAGTCATCCTTGACTCTCTCTGAGCTGGACTGAGTGGATGCAGCAGTCTGCTGGATGTGGGAATAGAGGGACAGTGTGACTCTCATGAGACAGTCCAAGTGACTGAATGGAGGATGATGAAGGAGATGACTCAGTCAGCATTCAAGAATGCTCTTCCTCTCTCTTTCTCTCTCTTTCTCTCTCACACACACACGCACAGACACACACAACGTAAGAAAATGAGAGCTCTGCAGCGTAGGCAATCCAGAGAGGAACCTCAGTGAACTGGAATGTCAGTCCACAATGAACTGTCAGGCAGGCAAAGAATTCACATTCACTTTGTGTGTTCATTCTACGTTCACCGTGTCTTAAGACGGAATTCATACAAAGCCAGGTAAGAAGGCAGGTGTGTCCTGCTTCAAAAAACACCAACAGCCAGAACACTTGAAAGACAATTCTGGTGATATTTGATATTTTTCTTACTGTAAACAACATAAAAGACCCAAAGCAACAGTGACTGTATCTACTAACAAGTATTGTGTGTATCTTTCCTCTGAGTTGTTATATTACCAGACTTTTTTTTCCGTGCAGAGTGCACCATGGTTGCACTTGCGTTCTTGAGAGTTGTTGGGATAGTTGGCAAACTGAACTTGGTTGTCCAAACTCTTAAGGACAGGAGGACACCATACACTCAATTGGATCCAGTGTTCTTGCTGACATTACCAGCTCAGCTGTACTATAGTGATCACACTTCATGCTGTGCAACAGGTTTATCTCAACTCAAAAGGTCTTCTTAATGGGTTTTAGAGCTTCAACAGACACACCATATGTTATGTATTTACACCCCAAGTGTAATATTTTCATCTAAAATGATTTATTATTATATTAATTTGTATTGAATGTGGCAGGATCTGTACATATGAGGAGCCAAAAGTACACAGAGGCAATGCTGTTGTACAAAAACACGAACCTTCACTTTACCTTCAGACAAACCAATTTAGCAATTTAGAGACATCAGTGCCTCCAGTAAATTACCTAAGGGCTTACCGAGATCACACTGTTCTCCCAAGATCACCATGGAGGCTGAAGCTGGTTTTGACGCAGCTGTAGAACAAAACATTCTAACAGCTATGAGTTTGGCTGGTGTCTTTCACCATGGCTGCTGGTTGATGTAAAATGCATGCTGGGATACTTGTCTACCCCAAGTTCACACAAATCAGCCCCCAGAATATCCTCCTCGATAAAATGGGGTGAGAAAGAAGCCCTCTGGGCATTTGAAGCGAGTTCTTGTTAAAAAGAACACAACAAGTACAGACAGCCTCAGACTGAGAAAGGCCTGTTGTTTCATACTTCCCCATTTAAGTGCCAACTCAACAGTGACACACATTACAGTCAGACCATAAATATCAACAAAACAGACACTGTGTCATTTCCAACCCAGATGAAAACATATGAACAGTAGTAGGTACATTTGCAACATTTTGTTGTATAGTAGTAAATGGCTACATTTATTTAGCACTTTTATCCAAAGCGCTTTACAAGGTTTTTGCTGCTCATTCACCCATTCACACACACCGCTGGCAGCGAGCTACCACGCAGGGTGCTGGCCAACCATTGGGAGTAATTCAACATGTGGACAGGAGGAGGTGGGGACCGAACCGCCAACCCTGTGATCACTAGACACGGTCTACCTCCTGAGTCACAGCCACCCCGTACTACTAGTACTAGCAATAGTGATTGTAGAAATAGAACAAGCATGCAAGTATATCATGCACAGTAGTGTTGCTAACAAAGTCAGTTACGTACAAATCATATCTGCATTTATTTAGCAGGAAACCTACAAATCAGGGCAGCACCATTATCACCCAAACTGTTGTTTTTTCTCTGTGCCAAAGAAAAGAGCACATGGTGGCAGAAATCCAGTTCCAGGACTGTTGAATAATAAGCCAGATTGTGCTGAGTGGTGCTAGTTACACAGACAGAGATCAAATTCCAGGTCATCGTCTCCTCTGCTGTGGCAACCACATGCCAATGAAGTGAATTACCAGAGTACCATGTTAGATTATGTGATCCGAAATGAAAAATGAACGAAGGGTTGTCCTGTATATATATATATAGTATGTGACATTAACCAGACACTGTGTGTGCAACTGCTGAATTCCACTGAAAGAAAGATAAAAAGAGGAGATTTTAAAGGATGATACTGACAACCAATGACTACGTTTACATTAACAAAATATTCTGTTTTTTGCCCTTATCCCAAAAAAGACTATATTCCTACTAAGCTGTTTACATGCAAATGAAAATGAATTTTCCACTAATTTTCCCTAGTTTCACTAGTTTACATGTAGCCTTGTTTGACCGTGCGAACTCAGCCTCCCTTTTTCATTTGTTCAACCACCTTCTTGAAAAGGTCATATCCAAAAACCTGCTGATATCCAAGTCTAAACATAACAGCCCTGAATCCTGTGATTTTACAGCTGTAAACAGACCTAACTTCATCACAGTCACCAGATCAGTTTTCTGTTTTAGTTTTAGTGCTGTTGTGTCAACACTGCTAAGCTAACTCAGGAGATTTCACTTTTGAATGGAAGCTAATATAGGCCTCACTGATTGTTTTAACCCTTTAAGTGTGCTGTCCCCCTTGACCCATGGCATCTTTACTTGATGGTTATGTAACTTGGCCCGACCAATCCCATTACAGATGGAGGCCAGTAAAGACCTGCATGGAGGTAAATTAAGAGTGTTAGCACCATTTTGCCGCTGACCCAGACCATGTGGGAATGTGCATGAGCATGTATGTGCGTGTGTTTGTACAGGAAATGAAACTAGAGACCTGATCGGTTCCTTGTGACAGTCCCTAAAATAGACAAACCTTCAACCTGGTTAGAGCCACTTAAAGACTTTGAACCAATTAACTAATCAACTAATTTGAGAATTGATAAATTGTTGAAGTTTTTTTAAAAATGCCAAACATTCACCACTTCCAGGTTTTATGTTTAATGTAAGGATTTGTTTTGCTTCATATATTTGTAAAATGAATTTGAACTGAAACGATTAGTCGATTGATACGTCGATCAGCAGAAAACATTAAATTACATTACATTACATTACATTATAGGAAACTGAATACCTTTTGAGTTTTGAATGTTGGTTGGACACAAGACATTTGAAAATGTCATGAGTTCAAGGAAATTGTGATGGACATTTTCCACTATTCTCTCACATTTTATCAACTAAATGACTGAAAATAATAATTAGTTGGTCTATTATCCATAATCTATTAATTGTTTAAGTCATTTATCAAGCAAAAACGCCATACGTTGGCTAGTCACAGGTCTTCGAATGTGAGTATTTGCTGTTTTTCTCATTGTCACTGTTTTATATCATTATATAGCCTATTGAATATCTTTGGGTACTCTACTGTTGGTCAGACAAAACAAGGCATTCTATAAACTAAACCTTTAATTGAAAAAAAAATGGAAATGGCAGACGCAGGTGTTTAGAAGGAAGCTTCACTTAATTGAAATGCTTCTATATATCGTGATTAAGATATCTAAAAACTGAGGCTGGAAGTTTTGGCTTTAGAAAAGCTTTGCAGTAAATGTAGCTCTCAGTTCATATTGTTCAGAAGATGACATGACTAGTAGACCAAGAAATTACAATTTTAAAGCAATATTCTGTCCTGTGCAGAAACATACTGTAACTGTTTCATAAGCCCTGTCTAACCTCAACCATTCCTGTTTGCTTCAGAGGTATTCTGTTGTAGTGCTCTTTTAAAGCCATTTGAACTTATTATATTTGTTCCTACTGGTAGTAGTTTGAGACAGGTCCATATATGTGTATAGGGCAGAGGTCAGTGTGGGAAGGGTAGATATCATCAGCTTCACATATGGAATGACAGCAAACATGTGTGACTTTTAAGACAGTTTTGCAGTTGAGGTGAAGACTTATACTTTAAAAAAAAACTGTTATTGTTAAAAAAGGTACATTCACAAAACTAAAGTAAGAGTAAGCTTTCAATATTTCACACTAAATTTACCAAAGCTTTAATGAAAAGAAGGAGTAGGTTTGTGAAATTGTATAGAGATAGCTATTGCCTCACGGACTGTGTTGTGTGACTAATTGTAGGATGACTACCATCGCTTCAGAAACCACATATTGAGCCATGGAGGAGTTTTACACGTAAGATACTGACGAGTAAGCCCGCTTACATTTCACATTTTTGAACGAAGTTTGGTAGAAAGGCCAACTCGAGGTATAGCATTACTGTTGGTGAAATAGTGAGGTGTACAGTACCTGCTGCTGCCCCAGTGGTGGATGCTCCGCTCGCCTTCAGCTGGGGACAGGTACCTGGGCCCCCCCCTCCTCCTCCGACACCGGGATGACAGTACCGTGCTCCTGAGACTATTCCCGGTGAAAACGGTCTCCTGACCTTCGGCCCCCCGCGCGAGGACACACACACCTGGCTCAATAAAGCTGAACAGCGACGAGCTGGATTCATTCTGTACTGTACTGAGTCAAACGATAGTACTGTTAGTTACTGGCAGCGTGCCGTTGTCTTTTCACCTAAAGTAACTAAACCGAGCCATTTATTCACCGAAAAGCTTGAGAATGTTCCCCCTACACGCGGTTTGACAAGATAAACTTCCTTTTCTCTTTGTACTTTTGAAGGTAACAGAAAGCCGGCAAAAGTTACATCATTTTTCTAGTGAGTCACGGAACACCAGCTACTCCGGGGCTAGCCAATGATGGGCTAGTCCATAATGCTTTACCGAGGGCGCCAAAAATGTTGGAATTGACTATATATTATAAGAAGTGAATACACTTTGTTGGAAATGTATCTGACTGTTTTATTTTTCTTCGCAAATGGATAAAAGTCTAAATTTAAAAAAGGCTACATACAGTGATCCCCTTCATGTCACCAAGTGGTTCGAGCCGCACTGCCTGACACTTGTACCAAAGAGGCGGGAACCTGCGAGAAGAGGGCGTTAACTTTCCATAAAGAACCCAATCAGTGTTCAGTGCGCTACAGGAATTTCGCAAGATATACGCACGAGGTACCGCGTTTGTCGCTGGTGTTCATGCGTCAACCTGGCCGCCATTTTGGTACGGGGAATCCGCGCCTCCTAATTACATGTATGTCTATCAAAGCAGGAGGTATTTCCACAATTAAAATCATCATAACTCGCTGAATTATCAACTGCTGTTTGGTTTGTTACAAATGCTGGACACGTATTTATAATACAGGATACTTGGAAATAAACAGTTGTAAACAAACACTTTATAGTAGATCATTTATCACAATAATATATAGAGCAACATAGCTGATTGATAATAATGATTGATATCATCTAAAGCATCTTATAAAAACGTTCATCTTTTTTCTTTACCTGACATATTAGCTTAATTTAGTATCAGGACAGTCACTTCACTTTGTTTTCTAAAAGAAAGACTACATATTGTGATGTATCAAATTCAACACAATCGCAACAGTAAATTATTGTAAAATAACTTCTCATCTGTGAAATTTTATTCCCTGTTGTGTGCTTTTGGACGTTCTAATGAAAGAAATGCCAAAATCAAACAAGTCTTGTATTTTCTACTATTTTAACTAGCCAATAACCCGCTGCAATATGGCGGCGGCAGAGACGCATCTCACAAGCCGGATGCGGTATCCTCGTGTATTATTTTTTTTAAGTCACTAGGCTCGTTCGAGGTGAACTTCACCTCTTGGAAAGTGGAGGAGATCAGCCGGGAGCAGCAGGGGGCGGTGACAAGCAGCAGCAGTCAACGAATATACAGGAAGTCAGGAATATTTACATCCTGTTAGATCCATCTGTAGGCTACTTGTAGTCTGCAGATCACGGTCAGATAGTTATGGCTGAAATAAACTGTATTATTATTCATATCAACCACACAAGACATGTTTGTTAGCGTTAAATATTACAGTTACACAGAAAATTAGGATTTTCTGCCAAACGTGATGTTTACGGTCAAAATTAAGAACCAATCAGCTCTTTGATCAGGCGACAGCCAGGCGTTTCCCATCATGCCCCGGGTCTTGCAGTCGGTGGAGAGCACCTGCGGCGCCTGGCTCTGAAAGCTGCGGCCGCCTCGATCTCGTGAGGTTATCGTTGCCCACGTGTGCATGACGTCAGAGCAAGTCGGGATCAAAACACACATCTAACCGGCATGCATTGTGCGGCGATCGCCGGTGATCGATTCTGCGCAGGCCTGGCTCATCTCGAAAGAGCCTAGTATCTACGTGTAGACCTATAAGGGAATGACGGCTGTGACGTCAACAGCACGCCCCTCTACGCATGTTCCCTATGCTGTCTCCTGTTAAATTACCACCTTCCCCTGAAAACTGTTCCTGTAATAAGAACAGCCTGGCCTAGATCAGCCAATATAGTGTCAACCTGCCAGCCTAAAGAAAAAGCAGGATTAAGGAGACCAGGATCATCATCTCAATTCATCATTTTTTCTTTTCTTTTCTTTTTTTCTTACATACAAAGGTTTTATTTGTTTTGTGAATGCCAGTGAGGTCTGGATTTTTTTTTTAAAATAATTAATAATAATTATATATTATATAATTATTATTTTTTAATTATTATAATAGAAATGAAAATGTATCTTGGTCATACAAACATATTTTCCAAATTCATCTGTATCAGCATCAGTTTTCAGAAAAGTCAGAGCAGAGAGTTTCAAATTATATGAGTGTGTGGAAGCAGTGTTTGAATACCAAAGCCACATTTTTCCATTATAAATACAGTAAAGTTGTAGCTAAAGTTGTCATTTGCATTGTTAATAAGTTGCAAGGAAGTGGTCACAAACACTGCTTTGTGTACAGTAAAAGGTCTTTTCTATGAATTATCCTGCATCACCCCTTTTTTAATGTTCTTTTTTATCTGATCTGGGGTTAGCTGAAGCCAGGGTAATGTTCTAAAGCCATTATATAACCAGATGAAGGGTCAGGATCCAGGGCTGTTTCTCTGTTAATTATTCATCAACTTGAGTAACAAAACAGTGATTTCAAGATTGCATGAGCTGTTCCAGGTTTGTTTTCAAAGTACATTTTACATTAATTCTTAGTATAGATATATAATATACATCATAACACTGGAAAACAGAAGAAGAAAGAAAACAAGGCAACAAAAGTTATTAAGACTTAGAACAGAAGCTCCATATGACAGCAAAATACAATTTTAGAGCTATATACAGTGGTGGCCAAAATCATTAGAACACACATATTTAAGAGGTTTCAGTTGTTTTTGTTGAATTGGCCATTAAAATACCCATAAAACGAATGAAATATCCACAAAGTCATCATTATGCTCTATAAACCATAGAATAGAGCCATCATAAGGAAATTTAGGTCATTTTCCTTACAAAAAACAAGCTAGGCCTATTTCACTGTCAATGTCACACAATCATGTTCCTTCACAGAAGAAGCCAAATTACTTGTGTAATCATTGTCAGGTGTGATGGTGGTTAAACTGATGGTGATGCAAGAGTCTTAGGACACAGCTGTGAGATTCTTTTCAATGTACAAGGCCTATCCTGCTCATTAAGTGATTGGTAACATCAGGGTTTTGTCACTGAGGCCACACCACCAATTGGTATAAATTCAAAGCCTCTAGAAGTAGTCTTGAAGCACATGTTGCTCTTCTTTGAACATGGCTAAGGTGAAGATGGAGCTAAAGAGTGAGCAACAGGTTCGAATAAAGGCCCTTTTTGATGATGGCTGGAGTTACCGCCGCATAGCCAAGGACTTGAGATGCAGTCCAAGCAGTGTAAAGTACACTTTTGACCGTCATGATGCCACCAATTCACACCAGAACCAAAAGGGGAGAGGTAGAAAAAAGAAACTTTCAGACAGACAAGTGAAGCATCTCAAAATTCTCAGTCTTAAGGACTAAAGAAAGACCTCACGAGAACTGCGTGACGAGATCAACACCACAGTGACAAATGGTGCAACAGTGTCTTCAAGAACTGTGCGTCGGAAACTGGGAGAAGAAGGACTTGTTAGCAGAATAGCAGCAAAGAAACCATTACTGAAAGAGAAAAATAAAGTGAAATGTCTGAAATTTGCAAAAGAACACAAGAAATGGACAAAGGAAGATTGGTATAAAGTGTTGTGGACTGATGAGTCCAAGTTTGAACAGTTTGGCAACACGCAAAGAGTGTATGTTCGACGGAGGGAGGGGGAGAGATATAAAAATGAGTGTTTCTTGCCAACAGTTAAACACGGAGGGGGTAGTATTATGGTGTGGGGTGCCATTTCAGCCTCAGGAACAGGTGACTTAGTGAAAACCAACTGCAAGTCGGGATCAAGTCGGACACAAATCTAACCGGCATGCATTGTGCGGCGATCGCCGGTGATCGATTCTGCGCAGGCCTGGCTCATCTCGAAAGATCCTAGTATCTACGTGTAGACCAACTGAGAAACCAACTCTGATTATTGGCAGTTCCATTTTGCGAAATGTGAAATTAGCGACACCAGCGACCATAGTCAGATGCATCCCAGGGGCCAGAGTGGGCGACGTTCAATCCTATTTAAAACTGCTGGCTAAGGATAAGCGTAAATATGCTAAGAATGTTATTCACGTCGGCGGTAATGACACCCGATTGCGCCAATCGGAGGTCACGAAAATTAATGTTGAGTCGGTGTGTACGTATGCAAAGACAATGTCGGACTCCGTAGTTTTCTCTGGGCCCCTACCTAATCTTACTAGCGATGACATGTATAGCCGCATGTCATCATTCAACCGCTGGTTGTCGAGGTGGTGTCCAGGTAATGATGTGGGCTTTGTAGATAATTTCTGGAGAAGACCTGGTCTGATTAGGAGAGATGGCATTCATCCCACTTTGGATGGAGCCGCTCTCATATCTAGAAATCTGGCCGAATTTATTAGTGGCCCAAAGCCATGACAACTCAGAGTTCAGACCATAGACTTAATACAGTCTGTGGTCCAGACCAGGAGGCAGAGCTGCAGTCCTACACGCTTCTCTGCGCTTCCATTAGAGCAGTTACCCACCCTAAACTCCACAGAGAGGTTGTCTGCCCCCAGACCACTTAAACTATTTAAATCCAAAGTAAACAGAAGAGGAGTTGCACATAAAAACCTAATAAAAAGTAAAACCTCCACTGCAACAGTACAACAAAATAGGAGAATTAAATGTGGACTCTTAAACATCAGATCTCTCTCTAAAGCTGTTCTAGTAACCGATCTAATATCAGATCATAATATTGATTTATTTTGTCTTACTGAAACCTGGCTGTGTCACGATGAATATGTTAGCCTAAATGAATCCACTCCCCCCAGTCACATTAATACTCACATTCCTCGAGGCTCAGGCCGAGGAGGTGGAGTTGCAGCCATCTTCGACTCAAGCCTATTAATCAAACCTAAACCTAAACTAAATTATAACTCGTTCGAAAGCCTTGTTCTTAGCCTTTCACACCCAACCTGGAAAACACTACAGCCAATTCTATTTGTTATAGTGTACCGAGCTCCTGGACCGTATTCTGAATTTTCATCTGAATTCTCAGAGTTCTTATCAGGTTTAGTCCTTAAAACAGATAAAATAATTATTGTAGGTGATTTTAATATTCATGTGGATGTAGAAAATGATAGCCTTAGTGCTGCGTTTATCTCATTATTAGATTCGATTGGCTTCTGTCAGAGTGTACATAAACCCACTCACTGTTTTAACCACACCCTCGACCTTGTTCTTGTTTATGGGATTGAAATTGAACATCTAATAGTCTTTCCACAGAATTTTTTTATCAGACCATTTTTTATTAACTTTTGAATTCCTATTACTGGACTACACGCCATTAGGCAAACATTCCTACACTAGATGTCTATCTGATAGTGCTGTAGCTAAATTTAAGGAAGTGATTCCATCGGCATTAAATTCAGTTCCATGTCTCAATGTAACAGATGACTCCTATGCTAACTTTAGTCCCTCCCAAATTGATCATCTTGTTGATAGTGCTGCAGGCTCACTACGAATAACACTCGACTCTATCGCCCTCTAAAAAAGAAGATAATAAAACAGAGGAGGTTAGCTCCATGGTATAACCCGCAAACCCGCAAATTAAAACAAACATCGCGAAAACTTGAAAGGAATTGGCGCTCCACCAATCTGGAAGAATCACGTTTAGCCTGGCAAGATAGTCTTAAAATTTATAGGAAGGCCCTCCGTAATGCCAGAGCAGCTTACTACTCATCATTAATAGAGGAAAATAAGAACAACCCCAGGTTTCTGTTCAGCACTGTAGCCAGGCTGACAGAGAGTCACAGCTCTGTTGAGCCATATATTCCTATAGACCTCAGTAGTAATGACTTTATGAGCTTCTTTAAAGATAAAATTCTAACTGTTAGAGAAAAAATTCAGCACCTCCTGCCCTCAGTTGGTACTGACTTATCTTCAAACACAGGAACCTTAGAAACAACTGTAAAACCTGTACATTTAGACTGCTTTTCTCCCATCAACCGTAATCAGCTAACTTCCATGATTTCCTCATCTAAGCCATCAACGTGTCTCTTAGACCCCGTCCCAACTAGGCTGCTTAAAGAAATTTTACCCTTAGTTAGCACTTATGTACTAGATATGATCAATCTGTCCTTATTTAAAGGCTATGTGCCACAGTCCTTTAAAGTAGCTGTAATTAAGCCTCTTCTTAAAAGCCCACTCTTGATCCAGGGATTTTGTCAAATTATAGACCTATATCTAACCCTCCTTTTCTCTCTAAGATCCTTGAGAAAGCAGTCGCCAATCAGTTGTGTGACTTTCTACACAACAACAAGCTGTTTGAGGATTTTCAGTCAGGATTTAGAGTGCATCATAGCACAGAGACAGCACTGGTGAAAGTTACAAATGACCTTCTAATTGCATCAGACAAAGGACTTGTCTCTGTACTTGTCTTACTAGATCTTAGTGCTGCATTCGATACCATTGACCATCACATTCTATTACAGAGACTAGAACATTTAATTGGCATTAAAGGTACTGCACTAAGCTGGTTTAAATCCTATTTATCAGATCGATATCAGTTTGTACACGTTAATGATGAATCCTCTATGCACGCAAAGTTAGTCACGGAGTTCCACAAGGTTCTGTGCTTGGACCAATTCTATTTACCTTGTATATGCTTCCTTTAGGCAATATTATTAGGAAGCACTCCATAAATTTTCATTGTTATGCAGATGATACCCAATTATATTTATCGATCAAGCCAGATGAAACCAATCAATTAGCTAAACTTCAAGCATGCCTTAAGGACATAAAGGCCTGGATGACCTGCAATTTTCTGATGTTAAACTCAGACAAAACCGAAGTTATTGTACTTGGCCCCGAACACCTTCGAAACACATTATCTAAAGATATAGTTTCTCTAGATGGCATTGCCCTGGCCTCCAGCGAAACCGTAAGGAATCTTGGAGTTATCTTTGATCAGGATATGTCCTTTAACTCCCACATAAAACAAACTTCAAGAACTGCCTTTTTTCATTTACGTAACATTGCAAAAATCAGGCACATCCTATCTCAAAAAGATGCAGAAAAACTAGTCCATGCATTTGTTACGTCTAGGCTGGACTATTGCAACTCTCTATTATCAGGCTGCCCCAATAAATCCCTTAAGACTCTCCAGCTGATTCAGAATGCTGCGGCACGTTTACTGACAAGAACCAGAAAAAGAGAACATATTTCTCCAATATTAGCTTCTCTACACTGGCTCCCTGTAAAATCCAGAATAGAATTTAAAATCCTTCTCCTCACCTTCAAAGCCCTAAATGGTCAGGCACCATCATATCTTAAAGAGCTCATAGTACCCTATTACCCCACTAGAGCACTGCGCTCCCAGAATGCAGGGTTCCTTGTGGTTCCTAGAGTCTCTAAAAGTAGAATGGGAGCCAGAGCCTTCAGCTATCAAGCTCCTCTCCTGTGGAACCAGATCCCAGTTTGTGTACGGGAGGCGGACAACCTCCTCACATTTAAGAGTAGGCTTAAGACTTTCCTCTTTGATAAAGCTTATAGTAGGGCTGACTCAGGTGACCCCTGAGCCCCCCCTTAGTTATGCTGCTATAGGCCTAGACTGCCGGGGGACTTCCTATGATGCACTGAGCTCCTTTCTCCTCCTCTTCCTCTCCATCTGTACGCCCTCATATCCCATCAATGCTTGTTATTAATTCAACTTCTTCCCGTAGTTGTGTGCTTTCTCTCTCTCTCTCCTTCTGTTGCTTTCTGCAGGTGTTTCTGCCTCTGGAGCTGTGGAGTCTGGGTCTGTGGTTGCTGCCGCCTGCTGCCCCCGTGCTCCTGCTCTGCACCGCTGATGCTATTGCTGTTGTTGCTGTTATTAGTATTGCTATTATAATGTTGCTCTTAGTGTTGTTTCTGTTGGTGTTAACATCAATGCCATTACCATATCTATGCTGTATTGAGCTGCTGTATGTTCTCTTTCCTCCTGCTCTCTCTCTCCCGCTCCCCCCTTCCCCCTTCAACCCAACCGGTCGAGGCAGATGACCGCCCACCTTGAGCCTGGTTCTGCTCGAGGTTTCTACCTGTTAAAAGGGAGTTTTTCCTTGCCACTGTCGCATAGTGCTTGCTCATGGTAGGAACTGTTGGGTCTCTGTAAATATAAAGAGTCGGTCTAGACCTGCTCTATTCGAAAAAGTGCCCTGAGATAACTTTGTTATGATATGGCGCTATATAAATAAAACTGAATTGAATTATCTTCACATATTAATTATGTATCAATTATCAAATGGTACTTGCACAATTGCTGATTCATACACTGCTCCGAGTGGCTAATTGTCACTCTGTTATATGCACCACAGAGGAGAGGACACATGTTCTAGTGTCCAAATATGTTTTTCCCATAACCATTTATTAACCTATTTCACCTGCTCGGTTGAGCAATATGTTTTCCACATGAACATTTTTTTCTACCACTTGATCCCCAGGGTGCTCTGTAAGATATCATAATACTCACTACCCTAAAATGTAAGCCGACATAAAAAGACTTAAGTACAACTTCAAAATTTAGATGCTGGCAATACTATTCAGTGAATGCTTTGCCAAACTATTTTACATTTTAGCATAGGTAGCACATGTGAAGTTGTTTGTCCAAACACAAGTACATGCTTTCATAGTTTACTTCTGAAATGTTCAGACAGCAGCCTCCAGTGTGCAACCATCAGGGATTTAACAGTGCTTCATTAGTTGTTTTGTAGGTTCCTTCCTGACTCTGTTCTACCATCTGGTGGCCATCTAATGAAAATACATGCTTTCGATGCTCAGCTACAAGAGTTGACAGCTGTGTAATCAACCAAATGGTATCTAGATTCATATTCCTTCAGGTTCCTTTGTCATTCTGGATTGTTGTTTGTCACTGCTGCTTGTGTGCAGAAAGTATGAAAAGCGTAATGGGGACAGATTTAGTGATTTGATATTAACTACCACACTCTAAAAATACTCACAGTAACTAGTTACAAGCTGTCAGATAAATCTAGTGGAGTAACATGTACAAAGTTTTCCTCTGACATAGAAGGGACTGAATCCTTCTAAGTTGAAGTGTTAAGTATAATAACATACTACTTAAATTACTTTCTCACATTGGTACACCTGGCCAATGGATGCACAAAGGGGGCTTTTTCACGTTGACGGTTTCAGAAAGTTACAAAATATTGGAGGTCATAGGGGAGGGGGGTTGTAAGCTGTAAACGTACTGACACTTTTAGACTAGATGCTTGACATGTATAACTGCCTTTGGAATTGTCAAAGTCTTTTTTTTAGCTTATACTCTTGTCCAGTCCTGCAGTGAATAGAGCTGCACAAAGTTCAATCTGTGTACTGAGGAAAAAAAACTTCCATCTCCATAATAAACTTGGAGTTGTCCGCTGAGAAGAGGAAGGAACGCAGCATTCAGGGGTGTGTAATTAATCTTCACTGTGAGTCGATAATGTGTAAATGCAGAGGTTTTACAGAGAGCTGCACAAAAGTGCCTCAGTGATGCAGAACAGAAATAGAAGTTGCTGCTCAGTGCTGATAGCACACTATATGGAGATGTGAGAAGGAAAGGTTATGACTTGTGCTTCCATCGACATATAATGTATGAGCCATGATAAGACCTGAAACACAGCACACCATTTCCTCAGCAGTTTTGTACCTCATTTGACAAAGTCTTGCTGAGAAAGCAAAAGCAAGTGTGTTAAATGTTTGTGCATGTGTGTGCCTCTCTCTCTCTCTCTCTCTCTCTCTCTCTCTCTCTCTGTGTGTGTGTGTGTATCCATGTATTTTTAGGGAGAGGCTGATTTGTCCAGTCTCAGTAATATTTCTGGGTTATTACCCAGAGCAGGGCTTTTATCCTCCTAAATGTAGTTTAAGTAGTGATCTGCTGTGTCTCTTCGTGCACGCACCTTTGGAGCTTGGACATGTGTGCTAATATTAGCTAAAATGGATTAGACAGGAGAATTTAACACCTCATTTGAATAAGCGCAAAACAAAATCCCAAATTAATGAAAACTCAATTTTATTATGAAAGGCAATTGCAATGAAAATCACTTTGATGAATGAATGGTGTTCCACAGTGCTGGCTATTATGTAAAGTTTAAAGACATGGGAGCACATTCAGGCCCCGAGTTAGTGTGAGGAGAAGGTGTCCTACCTGTGACTGGACACCAGGTGGCACTAAAGCTCCATGTGGTACTATAGTGAGCAGAATTCCAACAGCCAGCCTGTATCACTACATTCACATCGGGATATGTTCTCTTTTTAAATAAAAGAATGTTAAGATATGATGGAGGAAAGATTACATTTATTTATCTTTATTTCATCTTCAGATTTAAAGCTGCAAGAGGTTGGAAGAGTGTGAGGAGAAATTGCCAAGCCCATGTTAATATGGAAAAAAACACAGCCCTAAACCTTCTCCAGATGACATTAATATTGAATGGTAATTTTGTTTGCCTATGCAAATCAGTCATTTCAGACATTGAGCCATCCAGACGGTTTAATAATCTGCTGGGGACTGTGGTAATCTGAGGTCAGGTCACCCAGCATAACGCAAAGAACAGCAAAACAAGTCCAACTTCAAGAGGCTTCATATCTCTGTTAGGAGAGAAGCTTCTTTAGCCACCCGTGGTTCTATAGCTCTGGTATAATCCAGATGCTGAGTGCTGTAAATGCGTGGAACACCAGATGTTGATGGGAATGGGATGCAGGGTGAGCTGTTCTGTGCGCCACAAGCAGAAGCAGAGCGTTCAGTCTTATTTTGGCAAAACTCTGTGTTTGAGTGGATCATACTGAGCGTATTGAAGGACAGGAGATAAGTGGATGATGCTGCAGGAGGTTTGAGAAATGTCTGTGGATGGTTTGGAATCCATTGTAACTGAATCCAAACTAACAGCTGTTCTCTGTGAAGGATGAAAAAAACAACTTTTAACAGCCTTTTAAGTCTGCAGGGGGCGAGTGTTTCATGCTACAAAGATTTTGGGTAGAGTATCACTTTTAAAGGATAATACAGGTTTATTACAACTCCGATCTTATTTTTATAGTTTTGGTCATCACACCATTTCTTTTTTCTTTCATCACTTATGGAACAAGAAGTCCGACAGGGCAACAAACACAAACACTTTTACTTTCCATGTCTGCAGTCAGACAGTGTTGTTGTGCACATGCATAATTGTAAAAAGCCCATTAGAAACCTGGGTACCCGTATATATGGCAAATCGGTGTTCTCCAGGAGAAATCTACCAGGGGAAACCAGGTTTCTTTAATCCCCTACCCAGACTACAGAAGATTGGGTTTCTTGATTACATGACATTTAAAAAATCGACTTTCTGGATAAAGCTGACTGTAACCTGGTTACATAAGTGCATGTAAACGCAGTGATTGTTCAGGAAAACTGTTTGCGAACAACTGCAGTAAGTAGAAGGTTCAAGTTGAAGCAGAAAGTCTTTTTGCATTCATTGTAAAGTGATTTTTAAATATTGAAAGGAAGAACAAAAGTTGTTCGGGGATATATCAGGAATATCTCTATTTTTCTATAAAAAATGTAAGCCTCTGAGTGGGCGGGCATTTGATTGACAGCTGAGCCAGCAGGGGCACAAATGGACAATGGGCCTCATGCTAGAACAAGTTGTAAAAGCAGATGAATTCTTAACTGGTGCAAACGAGGGATTTATAAGAACGATTAGCATTCAGTAATTGTGGTACAAATGATGTGTAAGATGGTCTGCCTTTCCCCACAGAGGACAAACACTTGAACTGAAGTTATGAATCATGTCCGGGCTGTTGCTTTCTGCAGGTATTTCTGCCTCCGGAGCTGTAGAGTCTGGATCTATGGTTGCAGCCACCTGTTGCCCCCGTGCTCCTGCTCTGCACCCGCTGCTGCTATTACTGTTGTTGCTCTTGTTATTAGTATTGCTATTATAATGTTGCTCTTAGTGTTGTTTCTGTTGGTGTTAACATCAATGCCATTACCACAGCTATTGCTTTACATCTCTATGTGGAACTGTATTGTGCTGCTGTATGTTCTCTTTCCTCCTGCTCTCTCTCTCTCCCCCGCTCCCCCCCCCCCCCCCCTTCAACCCGAGGCAGATGACCACCCACCTAGAGCCTGGTTCTGCTCGAGGTTTCTACCTGTTAAAAGTTTTTCCTTGCCACTGTCGCATAGTGCTTGCTCATGGTGGGAACTGTTGGGTCTCTGTAAATATAAAGAGTCGGTCTAGACTTGCTCTACTCGAAAAAGTGCCCTGAGATAACTTTGTTATGATATGGCGCTATATAAATAAAACTGAATTGAACATTTGGCATGCTGAGGCTAATGGGAATGCCATGAGTGCTGCAGGTATTTGGTCATAAACCAAAGTGTAGGACACATTAAATCTTGACCTGATGGTGGCGCTACGTGGAAAGTCAGAGGATCACCAAAGTTATTACAGTTCATCCCGAAGGGAACATGAAGGACTGAACCACATTTCAATTCAATTCAATTCAGTTTTATTTATATAGCGCCATATCATAACAAAGTTATCTCAGGGCACTTTTTCGAATAGAGCAAGTCTAGACCGACTCTTTATATTTACAGAGACCCAACAGTTCTCTTTCAACATTTCAGACTCAACATTTAATGGCAATCCATCCAATAGATTTCACTCAAAATCACAAATGTGATCAAATGCTGCATTTTCCATCCAAACCAGAACTGCATTCACTTCATTATGACTGACATAAAAAATCGTTACGATGATATACAGGACCTGATCAGTAAGCATTCAACATATATCTTTAGAAGCATTGAACACAATGGTGGAGGAAGTATTCAGATCCTTTACTTCAGTAAAAGTACTAATACCACACTGTAGAAATACTCTGTTACAAGTAAAAGTCCTGCATCGAAAATGTTACTTTAGTAAAAGTCTGTAAGTATTATCAGGGAAATGTCCCCTGTGACTGTTATACTATTATATATTATATCATTAGATTATAATTACTCATGTATTAATGTAAAAGCAGGATATTACTAATTAACTAATCAACTAATCATTTCAGCTGTGCTTGTATAAACTGTACTGTGGTTTCATTTATAACAAAACATCATATTTTATAAACTCTTCATATGTTTTGTGTGCAAAAAACTTAATTTATAAAGCAGCTAAAGCTGTCAGATCAATGTAGTGAAGTAAAAAGCACAACATTTCCCTCTGAAATGTAGTGGAAGTAGAAAGTGGCATGAAAAGAAAAGACTCAAGTACAGATTTGAGGTACTTGTATTTTACAATACTTGCGTAAATGTACATAGTTCCATTCCACCACTGCATGAATGCACAGTAAAACTGCGCTGCACTTTAAACTGATTTGTTTCTTTCTCTGTGCAAACATCCACCTCTTTATTAAGTGACTGAAGTGATTAAATGAACAAACATTTCTTGGTTTTCTTGGTTCTCACTTTATTCTCAATGTGTCTCAACTCAGAAAAAATGAAAGTCTGAACCAGATTTGAAGGCAGTCCATTCAATAGCTGTAACCACAAATGTGAACCTCGTGGTGGCACTAGATGAAAGTCCACCATGGATATCTGTAGAAATAACAGTTGAATGGCAATTCATTTAATAGTTGTCAAGACATTTCACTAAAAGCTAAAAATGTCAACCTCATGGTGGTGCTAGAGGAGAAGTCATTAGGCTTCACCCTCTGGAGATAATGAATGTCTGTACAAAACTTTATGGGATCCATCCAATAGTTGTTGAGATATTTCAGTCTGGATCAAAGTGGTGGACTAACTCACCAAAAAGTATAAGAATATGAACATTTTCTTCAGTGAGGCCCAATTCACTGCTGGGAACTGTAGCTTACAAGCCATAAACAGACAGCGTTTTGTTAACAGTGGTGTTGAAAAATGGCCCACACCAATTAGCATCTAAAC
>SEMN01001203.1:0-86642 GCA_005408345.1 Macquaria australasica | reverse complement strand
AAAAAAAAAATGTTTAACTGTATAAATAGAGCTTACTGTCCATGTTATAGTACTGAGACTGCCTTCAGAGCTGAATCATTGGTTCAGGAAGGGACGTTGTCATAGCTACGCACCAATGGCTGAATCTTCTTAAGTATCCACAGAGGTAAAATGTTTCATGGAAACAAAAAGCTGTTTTTCATTGTCAAGGTTATTTCATCTTTGAGAGAATCAATCATGTTTTTGCATGTTTGTGTAAATCCCATCTGATAGCCAGAACTCAAATGCATCTTGGCTTAACTAAGTCTAGTATTTGTCAATTCGGTAAAACATTTACTTGGTACAACATAAAGTACTTTATGTAGTACAGGCTCGAGACTTGTCAAACCGGACAGACTAGTCATCTGTGTTATCAATGGCAGTTGATACCTAAAGCAATGAGGTGAACAGTCAGAGGAAGGACTTGGCAGACTTGGCAGTGGTTCAAGTCTGTGAGTCAGTAGTCCAGTCCACAACCTTTTGTGGTGCTAAAGTGCAACAACTGTCTGCTTAGTTATCAAGAGTTTCTGTCATTGAAACCCAAACTCAAATTTTCACTTAAATGGGCTGTGGTTTAACCAGATTACCTCCAGAGGGCATGAAGACTGAAGAATTTCTTGGCTTTGAAAAATGCAGCTGAGCCTTTGTGTGGTACCTTATGAACCCATTTGATCTAGATACATTATGTATCTGTTTGAGATTCAAGACGTCTTTTTTTGTTTCCGTACAGCAATGTACAGTAGTCAGGAAACAAGCATTTTTCAGTATAAAACTATTCTCTTTTCTTTCTGCAGACAGAGACTTTGAGCCTCCCTGTGAAGAGGAGGATGATGAGGCGACTATAGAGGTGGAGGAGCAGCAGGAGGGCAATGACGCTGAGAGCCATCGGAGGGAGATTGAACTGCTGAAGGAGGAGGGCATGCTGCCCCTGGACCAATTACTCAGCACCCTCAAACTGCCACAGGTAGCTCCACAAACCCAATGGGTTGTTGTCACAAGGTCTTATTCAAACTTACATACACCTTACACATGACTACAGGGTTCATGTTCCTGTCTATTACCAACTGATCAGCACATTGAAACACTAACATATACTAATAAGCTGAATTTTGTTTTTAAACAACCTTGACCTTAATTTTGTAGATCCCACAGGTGTTAAAACTCCCCAGCTTAAACCAATTTTAAAGCCGCATATTTGCAAGTGAAAACAAAAGTGAACATTAAAATGATCACTCAAACTGTCCTTTGTAAATGTTTGTAAGCCATGTGCCGCTTTAAAATGTTCATGCTGCGCTTATTGTGGCCCAAAATATCCTGTATTATGACGATAATCAATACACGTTTCAGAAATACTACTACTTGTGCTAAAATATAGTAAAATTACTTCACTGTATCATTGCATTGATTTCAATCAAACAAACTATACTGTATACGGCAACTTTGTTGGACTCTGCAAAAGAACAAACTTCAAATACACTAAAAACACCATAAACAAAAGCAAGTTGGTTGTTCCAAGTTTAAGACATTTGACTCGAAATTATTCTAAATGCAGCTCAGAGATTCATAAAGGAAAATTGATTAATTGAATTTTAGTGAGAGTTTATGATGCTCTGCCTCCGTTTGATAAGTAAAAGGCGTTTGTAGTTAAAATAAAATGAAGACTGCTGTGTTCACGATGCCCTGTGAAATCACCAACAATCTCAGAAATTGTTGCAGAATATTTCGTAGCCTCGTATTTAGTGAATCCTTTCGATGATTTTACTTTAGTAATTTCAAATATTGTTAACAATTTGTAAAAACGTGTCTCTCATTGAGTCTTGCCAGAAAAATATTTGTTATTACTTCAATGAAATGACAGAGTAAGACTGTTAAAAATACAAATTTATTAAATTTCCGTGGCAAGATAACTTGTGCTGTGAGGTATTTCTTTAAGTACTATGACTGTTTTTGTTTTTTTTTAGATTTGTCCTCTATAATGTAAATTCACAAAAAGGACATGAATAAACCGCAAGTACTGTTACATTTGAATGCTTTTGATACAGACCACAGATGTCTGCATTTCATTTAATCATTGACTCATTGGATTAAATAGGACACAGGCTCAGATGGAGAATGCTCTGATGAAACCTCTTCATCGGTGGAGGAGGAAGAGGAAGATGGCGAATTCACTGCCAATGAAGAGGATGGTAAGATCATATACTTTTGGTAAATTCTTGTACTTTTTGGAAAAAAAGGTTGAAGGCCTTGTGTGACGATGATGATGAAACCATTTTCCAATTTTCAGCTGAGGATGAGGAGGACACCATCGCTGCCCAGGAGAAGGTAGAAGGAAATGTAGATCACGCAGAGGAACTGGATGACTTAGCCAGAGAAGGTAGCTGTTTTTCTTTTCATATTCATGCATAAAATGGAAAGTGTAATCGCTCATCTTGAGTAGCCTCTTGCTGTTATTTTGTGTATTGCTGCTATGAAGCTGTTTCAAGTTCTTTTCCCTTGGTTGAAGAGCTTCTGCATTACTGATTATTTATAAAGCGGAATTAGCTTAAAAAATCTTGATACTACATGGTGATATCACCTTCGCATATGAATGAATGAATGAATGAATGAATGGATGCCACTTAAGGCAGGACCCTGCTTGACCTCATGTTTGTAATAAAATTAATGTTTTCAGTTGCTGTAACTTGAAATGTTGCTGTTTAACTGAGCTTCAGTAACGTAACCTTGTCCAAAGTGAGCTTAAAGCGTAACTACACCTTCACATTCTACTAGAACCCTCCCACCCAGCATATTTAAAAGACAGGATGTCTGGTGGAGTTTTAACAGTCACTAGAACTACATTTATGTCCAGCTCGGATAGCTGCTCTACTACGAGACACTCTCCAGGTGTGTGTGTCAGTACGGAGTAGCCGTAGCCCTGCTGTTTGTCGCTGTTACTCTTCGTCATATCTTGTTAAGCTCTGATTACAGCACAGTTATCGGCGGCCTTATATGTTGTTTTTACTGCCACTGAAGAGGAATAGATGCTCATGTACGATGTTTTTCCGGCAGCCCTTATCAGGTTTGCTAACGCTACCAGCAGCTACTGTGTATGTGAGAGACACACATTCTGACTCAGAAATGTCACCTTTTTCAGATAGATAAGACAAAATAAGATTTGAAATAAAAATAAAAATTTACCTAACCTAAAACAGAATAAACCTAAGTTAAACCTAAATTGGAATTAAATTAACATGTCCCCAGCCTAAATTAAATATTTAAATTAACATGTGTCTAACTTACGTTAAACAAACGGTTAACACAAAACAGTTAACACAATATACAGTATACAGTACAATAAACACTACAATTTACACTGTACAATACACTATACAATATGCTGTACAGTACAATACGCTATCAGAATCAGAAATCCTTTAATAGTCTCACAGTGGAGAAATTTACATTGTTACAGCGCAGATAAGAGGTAGAATAAAGAGATGGATAAGAATATAAATAGAATAAAAATAGAACAAAAATAAGTAAGAGCACAAAATATCAATAAATAAGTACACATCCATGAAGTGTATAAGGTGAATAAAGTGTATGGGAGTGTATATATTGCACATAAGTGTTATTATTGCACGACAGTGAGGTAACAGTTCGTGTGGTGGTCTACCAGGGTCCATGGTGGTTGTACAGTCTGACCGCTGCAGGAAGGAAGGACCTGCGGTATCTCTCCGTGAGACACCGCGGGTGAAGCAACCTGTCACTGAAGGAGCTGTACAGTGTAGACAGAGTGTCCTGGAGGGGGTGGGACGTGTTGTCCAGCAGGGATGACAGCTTGTCCATCATTCTCCTGACTCCCACCACCTCTACCGTGTCCAGAGGGCTCCCCAAGACAGAGCTGGCCTTCTTTACCAGTTTGTCGAGTCTCTTCCTGTCGGCAGTCGAGATGCTGCTGCCCCAGCAGACCACTCCATAAAAAATGGCTGATGCCACCACGGAGTCAAAAAAGGTCTTCAGGAGTGCCCCCTGCACTCCAAAAGACCGCAGTCTCCTCAGCAGATAGAGTCTGCTCTGTCCCTTCTTATACAGAGCAACAGAATTATCTGTCCAGTCCAGTTTATTGTTCAGGTGAACTCCCAGGTACTTGTAAGATTTTACCATCTCAATGTCCGTTCCCTGGATCTTCACTGGTGTGGGGGGAGAATGTTGGCGCCTCCTGAAGTCAACCACCATCTCCCTGGTCTTCCCTTTATTGAGTTGGAGGTGGTTCCTCTGACACCAGAGGGCAAAGTCCTGCGTAAGTTCTCTGTACTCCCTGTCGTCCCCATCAGAGATAAGGCCGACAATGGCAGAGTCATCAGAAAACTTCTGCAGGTGACAGGTTGGTGTATTATGGGTGAAGTCTGCAGTGTAGAGGGTGAAGAGAAACGGTGCCAGAACCGTTCCCTGGGGGGGCCCCCGTGCTGCAGACAATTGTGTCGGACTGACACTCCCTGGTCCTCACATACTGCGGACGGTTGGAGAGGTAGTCCAGGATGCAGGCGGTGAGGTGTTCATCCACCCCGGAACTCTCCAGCTTGTCCCCCAGAAGCATAGGCTGGATGGTGTTAAAAGCACTGGAGAAATCAAAAAACATGATTCTCACAGTGCTCCCAGCCTTCTCCAGGTGGGAGAGGGATCTCTGAAGGAGGTAGATGACAGCGTCATCCACCCCGATTCCAGGTTGATAGGAGAACTGCAGAGGGTCCATCGATGGTCTCACAAGGGGCCGAAGATAGCCAAGGACCAGCCTCTCCAGGGTCTTCATCAGCTGTGATGTCAGCGCCACCGGCCTGTAGCTGTTGAAGTCCTTGGGGCGGGGAGTCTTTGGCACAGGTACCACACAATGTTTTCCACAGTAGTGGTACCCTCCCTTGCTTCAGGCTCAGATTGAAGAGGATCTCCACTATCCCACACAGCTGGTCTGCGCAGGATCTGAGGAGCCTTGAGCTGGTGCCATCTGGGCCCGCAGCCTTCCTTGCCTTACACCTTGTGAGTTCACTCCTCACCTGGTTCGTTGTGAGGGACAAGGTGGAGGTAGCAGGAGGGGGGGTGGGGGGTGGAGCAGGAGACAGAGTGGATGTGTGGAGTGGTCGTGGGCTGGGGGTTGAGGGACGAGGGGGGGTGGAAATGGGAGGGGTCATAGGGCCTTGTGCTGGCAGTAAGGACAAAGGAGATTGCAGCAGGGGGGAATGGGCCGGGGGAGACATTCCTCTGCTGCAGCTGCTCCTCCATCTTCTTCCTGTAGTTGTTCTTTCCCTCCCTGATCTTTCTCCTCAGCTCCCTCTGTACAATCCTCAGCTCCTCCTTGTTGCCTGACCTGAAGGCCCTCTTTTTGTCCCTGAGAAGAGCCTTTATGTCAGGGTTAATCCAGGGTTTGTTATTCGAGAAGCACCGAACCGTTTTGGTTGGTACGGTGTTCTCTACACAGAAGTTAATGTAGTCCGTAATACAATCTGTAAGGTTGTTGATGTCCTCCCCATGAGTCTGTAAACGCATCCCACGCAGTAGAGTCAAAACAGTCCTTAAGGGCTTCCTCAGCCCCTTCAGACCATCTCTTCACAGTGCGTGTGGACACTGGCTGCCTGCCGACGATGGGCATGTACACAGGCAGGAGGTGTACCAGGTTGTGGTCCAATCTGCCCAGGGGAGGAAGAGGTGATGATCTGTATGCCTCTTTGGTGTTGGCATACAGTAAGTCCAGTGTTTTATTGTCTCTGGTGGTGCAGGTGACATACTGCTTGTATGTGGGCAGAGTGGTGGAGAGAGAGGCATGATTGAAGTCTCCAGAGATCAGAAGGAGGGCATTTGAGTGCTGTGTCTGTAGCCTGCTCACAGTGGTGTTGATGACGTCACACGCTACGTCGGCGTTAGCAGAGGGGGGAATATACACAGCTACCGCGATAACATGCGAGAATTCCCTCGGCAGATAGTATGGCCTCATGCTAACGGCTAGTAGCTCGATGTCCTTACTGCACATCTTCTCTTTGATAGTAGTGTGCCCAGGGTTACACCATCAAGAAACTACTCAGTATTGAGCAGGAGCGCTGTAACAGGCTGCCACTTACGCAGCGCCGGAGTGAATATACAATACAATACACTATACAATATACAAATACGCGACAAGACAGACACAGGAGTCCGGTGTAATGGTGGATGCAGTGTTGTCGTGTGTATTTATTGTCCCACAGGTTCAGTGAATATGAGTGCTGTTGCAACTCACAGTGAGGCATTGAACAGTCTGACTGCTGAAGGCAGGAAGGACCTCCTGTAGCGCTCCTTGTGGCACCTTATGGTGATCAAGCGAGCACTGAAGGTGCTCTGCAGGTCCAGCACCATGTTGTGGAGTGGATGTGCAGCATTGTCCATCATAGCCTGCAGTTTGGCCAGTGTCCTTGCTGCTGCCACCTCCTCCACGGTGCTGAGGTTCGCACCCAGCACAGAGCCAGCCTTCCTAATCAGTTTGTTCAGTCTGTTGGCCTCCCCTGCTTTAATCCCAGCACCCCAGCACACCACGGTATAGAAGAGGGCACTGGCGACAACAGACTGGTAAAACATGTGCAGCAGTGAGCTGCACACATCAAAGGACCTGAGCCGCCTGAGAAAGTAGAGCCTACTCTGACTCTTCTTGTACAGGGTCATGGTGTTACTAGCCCACTCCAGCCTGTTGTCAAGGTGGACCCCAAGGTATTTGTAGGATCCGACTGTCTCCACATCCGTTCCACTGATGGAGACGGGAGACCATTGAACCTTACTCCTCCTGAAGTCCACGACCATCTCCTTTGTCTTGGTGATGTTCAGCAGCAGGTTGTTACTTCCACACCACCGTACAAAGTCCTCCACCACACCCCTGTACTCCCCCTCCTGGCCATCCCTGATGCACCCCACAATAGCCGTGTCATCCGAGAACTTCTGCAGATGACAGGAGTCCAAGTTGTACCTGAAGTCAGAGGTGTACAGGGTGAGCAGGAAGGGGGATAACACAGTCCCTTGCGGAGCTCCCGTGCTGCACTTCACCAGATCTGACACACAGTTGCGCAGCCACACAAACTGCGGCCTACCGGTCAAGTAGTCCTCCACCCAGGAGACCAGAGAGGCATCAACCTCCATTCTCCTCATCTTCTCACCCAGCAGCTGAGACTGGATGGTGTTGAAGGCACTGGCGAAGTCAAAACACATGACTCTGACAGTACTCCCAGCCACCTCCAGGTGAGAGTAGGCCCTCTGGAGCATGTAGATGACGGCGTCATCCACTCCAAAAAGGGGCTGGTAGGCGAATTGCAGGGGGTCTACAAAGGTGCTGACCTGGGGCCTGAGGTGTGACAGCACAAGTCTCTCCAGGGTCTTCATGACATGGGATGAAGTCATTAAGACATGTAGGGTGCCCCTTCTTGGGCACCGGGACCAGGCATGATGTCTTCCACAGCACAGGGACCCTTCCAAGACGCAGGCTCGTGTTGAAGAGGTGCTGTAGAAAACCACACAGCTGGGCAGCGCAGCTCCTCAGCACCCTAGAGCTCAGACCATCAGGGACCGGGGCCTTGCCCCTGTGCAGCCTTTCCAGCTCCCTCTTCACCTGGGCAGAGATGAAAGACAGTGGTGGTGGAAGGTTGGGGGGTGATTCCAGGTGTGGTATTGTTGGGTCCTTGACCAAGTGGGGAGGCAGAGCAGGTGTTGATTGTCCATTCATCGTGAGGGGAGGAATTGATGGGTCGTTGATTATGAGGGGAGTTGTTGATGAGTCTGTTATTGTAGAGCAAGATGGGTCATTCACTATGGGGGGATGTGTTGATGAGTCTGTTATTGTTGAGGAAGATTGAGGGGGGGAGGGGTGACCAGATTGTGGGGAGAACTAGAAGATCCATTGTCAAACCTATTGAAGAACAGGTTTAACTCATTGGCACGTGACAGGCTGCCCTCCAACGGTCCATCAGTAGACTGTTTGAAGCCTGTTATGGTCTTCATGCCCTGCCACACATCCTTCACATTGTTCCTCCTTAACTGGTCCTCAATCTTTGACTTGTATGCCCTCTTTCCATTCCTGATGGCCACCTTCAGCTCCTTCTGGACCCTCTTTGTCCTGTCCCTATCACCGTCCCTGAAGGCCCTCTTCTTCTCGTTAAGCAGGACCTTCAGATCACTGGTAATCCAGGGCTTGTTGTTTGGATAACATCTCACCTGTTTTGTGGGCAAGATGTTGTCCTCACAGAACTTGATGTAGTCAGTGAACCTTCGACATCATCACCATAGGCATCACTGATGAAACTCCAGTCTGTAGTTCCAAGACAGTCCTGCAGGGTTTCATTGGCTGCCTGTGACCATTTCTTCAGTGATCTAGTGGTCGCAGGTAGCCGCTGAACCTTTGGCTGGTAGAGGGGTGAGAGAAGCACCAGATTGTGGTCCGATCTGCCAAGTGGCGGGAGGGCAGAGGAACAGTATGCATCCTTAGTATTAGCATACAGTAAGTCCAAAGTCTTATTCTCCCTGGTTGTGCACTTGACAAATTGCTTGAAGGTGGGGAGGGATGAAGAGAGAGATGCATGGTTGAAGTCTCCCGAGATTGCAATGAAAGCATCCGGATTCTGTGTTTGTAGCCGGGCAATCGGCGAGTGAATAACATCGCACGCCATCGTCACGTCCGATGACGGAGGAATGTAAACCGCCACAAAAATAACGACAGTAAACTCCCTCGGAAGATGGTAGGGACGCAGGCTAACGGCCAACATTTCGATGTCGCGGCTACAGAAACGGTCCTTAACAGTAATGTGCCCTGGGTGGCACCATTTGCTGTTGACGAGCAGCGCAAGCCCTCCACCTCTCCGCTTACCGCTAACTCTTTCGTCTCTGTAGGCCCGTATCGTCTTGAAGCCCACGATGCTAGCGTTGGACTCCGGGATTTGGTCGTGCAGCCACGTCTCCGAAAAACACATGATACTGCACTCCCGAAAAGTTTGCTGACACCTAGCCAGAGCTTCAAGCTCCTCCATCTTATTGGCAAGTGATCTTACATTGCCCATAATAACGGAGGGGAGAGCAGGTCTAAAGCTCTTCCTCTTGGCACGAAGCTTCGCCCCAGCGCCCCTGCATCCACGGCGTTTTCTCCGCAGCTCCACCGGTATGTTGGCTCTCTCCCCGGCGTGAAGCGATGACTCGCTAGGTCCATCAGCTGTTGCCGACTGTAAACAGTGGTAGTCCTTGTTTGTTCCCGGTGCATGGTCCGAGTTATAAACTGACACTAAGGATGCGAAAACAAAACAAATAACACACCTAGACACTAGCTAAGCATTAAACTAAACATTAACCAGTCTAAAAAGCCGTAAGGCAAAAACAAATATTCGCGTAAAACCGCGAAAAGTAAACAATCCTGGACAGAAGTTCAGGAGCTGCTGCAACGGCTGCTTACCTCTTGGAGCGCCAGACTTGAAATTCTGACTCAGAAATGTCACCTTTTTCATCCCACTGGAGTTTGCAGGCTTGATGTGAACACCAGAGTATTTCAGGGTTTAGTTGACCAATTTCATGGAAAACATCTGGTTTCCTGAATATTTTTGAATCTACCAACCTCAATGGCCAGAGGACGAATAGCAGTGCTCAACTGTGCAACTAAAGATCTTTGGCTTCTAGATAAACCTGATATAACAAATGATTCTGGGCCAAACTTATGTTCAATATGCATATATGTCCTTCATTTTGGCTTTGACCAGATATTTTCAAACCATTTCTCTTCAAACTTCAATAAAAGCTTACTTTTAATAAAGTACAACAAACATTACAAACAAATTATTCCTGTAGATATACAGCATATATAACGTCCTCAAAAACTGAATGAAGCTCTTTTGCCCATGGAGAACCGTGTCATTTACGCCTCATAAAAACTTTGTTGATTTTGTCCTCTGCCAGTTTGGTTAGACGATTCCGCAGTCAGATCATTTCACATTTTTGTTGTACTGACCCAGGTACCCAGCCTGTGCTGTAATGGGAGCAAATCCATTAACCCCCAGAAAACATTGTATTCTGTATAGAGTCTGCATTTTTAGATTATTTTAAGCCCCTTATCCCTGAAGAATAGTTCAGTATAGGGGAGACGTATAGCTTTGTAAAGTTAGGTATATGTAGAATTATCAAAATCATTACAAAACTTCAGTTTAATAACTGATCCTAGACCTCTCAGTATAGCTGCTCTTTTAGTGCTTTTTAATTGCTGTTTTAATGTAACCATGTATTGTGTATGTGCCAGTTAGCATATCGATAAGCATTTCATTCATTTTAAGCAGTGCCCTGTTTAAAAACAGGAGCAGTAAACGTCTTCCTTGACATTTCTCTGCTCCCCTTGTAGGCGATTTGAGTGTTGAGGAGCTGCTGGAGAAGTACAAAGGAGCATATGCCTCAGACTTTGAGGCTCCTTCTGCGTCTGGCTCTAAAGGAAGCTCTGATTCGGAGGTGTCTGGGGATGAGGAGGAGGAGACTGAAGAAGATGAGAGTGATGCGGAAAGCAACTCTTCCTCCTCAGGTATTAAAATCTAAATAATCTCATGAAAATTGTTTATCTGCTCCCTCTCTGACAAGCCAAAGGTATAACAACTTTTCAGAAGGGAAATATTTCCTTTAATGTGCTTTTTAAAGATTGTTTGCTGCTTTTAATACATGCTACTTACACATTTGTTATTAATTATTTCCTCTTTCAAATGTGCTTTTCTCAGATTCACCAGGGGACAGTGCAGAAGACGATGAGAGTGAAAAGGACGAAGAGGAGAGCGAGGAAGAAGATGGTAATGATGACTGTGGAGATGAAGGCATGGAGGTCTTGCTAAAGGAGGGAGACAACAGCCCGCCTTCCTCGAGCTCACGGCCAAAGAAAGAGATCAGCCATATTGCTGCTACTGCAGAGAGCCTGCAGCCTAAAGGCTACACTTTGGCTACCACAAAGGTCAGTATTTAGAAGAATATTTTGTTCTAATGTAAAATGCCTTCAATTCAGGAGAAATTGATTTAAGTGTTTTAGTGACAAAAGACAATTTTAGAGCTCATCTTTTATTAGGAGACCCTCCAAAATAGTTTCAGAAGTAAGATTTTGGTTACTTTTTATGTCTTTTTTCCCAATAAAAGGTCAAGACTCCTATCCCATTCTTGCTTCATGGTACATTACGAGAATACCAGCACATTGGACTCGACTGGTTGGTCACCATGTACGAGAAAAAGCTCAATGGCATTCTGGCTGATGAGATGGGTCTGGGCAAGACCATCCAGACCATCGCTCTGCTAGCTCACCTTGCCTGTGAAAAAGGTAACAAATCTGGTCATGATGCTTTTAGCCCTATTTATGCCAACAGCAGTTCAGTGGTTTATATTCATTGGGGTTGTCTTTTTGCAGTGCAACTCATATTTTTAGACACAGTTATTGAGTTGTACTTCTTTGCTGCTGATATTTTGTCATTTGACCTGTGTTTAGGTAACTGGGGCCCTCACCTTATCATCGTCCCCACCAGTGTGATGTTGAACTGGGAGATGGAGCTAAAACGCTGGTGTCCTGGGTTTAAAATCCTCACTTACTTTGGCAGTCAAAAGGAGAGAAAGCTAAAGAGACAGGTAATGAGTTAATTGGTTTGTAATGGTATTTATAGGAGTGTATGTATGTATATGTGTGTGTATGTATGTATATATGTATGTGTGTGTGTATATATATATATATATATATATATATATATATATATATATATATATATAAAAATAATAAAAAATCAGGTAAGTGTCATATATAGGAGTGTTTCCTACAATTGGCAGTATTTCTAGTGAGCAATTGTGGTTTTCCTGCTTTATGTTCCCTAAGTACCTTATGACAACCCAGATGCAACATTTTCTTTCTACTATAAGTATCTGTGATGGATGTGGTAAGTCTAAAAAACACAAATTTGAACCATATTGATTATCAGTTGGGTTTTTTTTCTTAGGGCTGGACGAAGCCTAATGCTTTCCACGTGTGCATCACTTCGTACAAGTTGGTGCTGCAGGATCATCAGGCCTTCCGACGCAAGTCTTGGCGGTACCTGATCCTAGACGAGGCCCAAAACATTAAGAACTTCAAGTCACAACGCTGGCAGAGCCTGCTGAACTTCAACAGGTCAGTAGAGCTGGGTGTTGTGTATTCTCAGAAGTAGTAACATGCACAAACTATTAAGCTCTAAATTAACAATTAATGTGGTATCGCTGATGCTTCAAACCTTCAAAATTAAAAGGTAATTCCAGTATTTTTAAACCTGGGCCCTATTTTTAAAGAGCTTGTTTTTGCCACTGACGGGCTCAGATTGTTATTCTAAGTGTCTGACAACAAGAAGCACTTTTAGTGGACGTACTTTGACGGGCGCAGTTCCCCACAAGGATCACGTTGCAGCCATTGCAGCCCGTTTTGCGGCTGCCAGCTGAGGCGATCTACTGGACCAATTCCAAAACTTTTTGTACCTATTAGTTATTTAGACCCCAAAATATGTAAAAACAGGGACCATGTTTAAAAATACCACAATTACCCTTTAAGGAGCACCACAAAGAAGTTAGCTCTATTTTTACCGCTGTTGTTCACAGACACATCTGTGGATGTACAAACTTGGACATGTCATCAGTGATGTAAAATAGTTTCATCTGCTGTTTGAACATTATGCCCACAGACCCAGCTGGACCAGCCAGGAATGATCAGTCCCTGTCTTGTGTCCAAGCGTTGTTGCTTAATGCTTCAGCACATACACCCTTGCCTATGCAGACATGCATGAGCTGTCCAAAACCATTGTAGCATACGTATTTTGTGTACTTTGTTCCTGCACTATAAACAGGAGAATCCTCTTTTTTGCCTTTTTTGTTATATGCTGGAGACAAGTAAACATGATGTTCTTACAATCCAAACAGTCTCTTAGAAAGTTTTAATACATGTGGTCGTAAAAGATACTGTTACTCAGTGATTAAAATATGAAGTCACTTTTCATGCACATGCACAGCGTGTGCAAAAAAGGCTGAAAGAAATCAGTCTTCAGGTGGCAGTAGCTCAGGTGGTTGTGCGAGTTGACTAATAGTCGTATGGTTGGCGGTTTGATCACCAGCAGCTCATGTCGAAGTGTCCTTGAGCAACCCACTGAACCCCATATTGCTCCTGAGGTGTGTTGGAGAAAAACTGTAAAAAAAAAAAAAACATCTGCCAGATTAATGTAGTGTTAAGTCCAAAGGACGGTCCC
The DNA here is from genome assembly GCA_005408345.1 of Macquaria australasica. Lineage (NCBI taxonomy): Eukaryota > Metazoa > Chordata > Actinopteri > Centrarchiformes > Percichthyidae > Macquaria > Macquaria australasica. The sequence goes on along the minus strand of SEMN01001203.1, from coordinate 73,383 downwards.
ATAAACATCCAAAACATTTTCAAACACTTCCAGTTCTGCTCTCTGCCGGTGTTTCAAATATACTTGTAGCTTTTGACAGAGATGGCATTGTGTATCACACACAGAGAGATCTCGTACAGATGTCCGTAATGTATGCAGCGTAGAAGCAGGTTGAAATTCACTTTTGTTTTCATAACAGACTTGTTGGATCTATGGTTTGCTGTGATTGAAGCTAGAAGAAAGGAATCACATTTTAGGTGAATTCCACATCAGTTTCTTTGATTAAAAAATGTTTTTGCCCTGTTTAGTCTGGCAAACATCCTTATGTCCATTTTTCCCAAAGGCACTGTGCTGATAATATGTATATTGCTAACTGTATGACATAAAAACCCAGTAGACTGAGATGATCATGGCTCCAAATTTATTTTATGAAATCAGGCTTGTAGGCGGAAAATCTGAATAGGTGTCATACGAAAGTATTATGTACCAAGTAGTTTTGTACAAACTAGTAATGCTCATTGAAAAAACTCTCCTGTCTCTGTAGTGCTTCCAAGCACATTCAAGGATGCCTCTCTGTCGCATCTGTAAGCAGTTGCTTGTCACAAGAAGACAGTGTGCATTCAGCTGTAGAAGACATGCCGTCATTCAGTATTAGCCGTGTTTGACTTTGAATGCATCCCAAAAATACACCCAAGCACATAATTGTTTATCCACAGGCCACAGTGGTGTGTGGATGTGAGGATTTAACCAGCTAATCTTACAATTTGAAATGTTTTTCTCTTATTAAAGTGGCTGTAATTAGACTAACTTGCCGTCATTTGGCTGGTGGCCTGTTCCAGCTGGTGGTAATTTCTCACTCACAGCTTCTGCACAGGAGAAGGCACATAAACTGTTATATTACATACAAGCTTTTAGTCATAGATCTTCTTCAGGCATTCAGGGTATATGGAGAATGAGAGAGCACTTAAGTGTATCCCAAATGCAAACCTTGCACTTGAGGATATTGTAGTCCTATGAGATGTATTTACTACAAGCATGGAGGCTAAGGGATAAGAATCAGGAAACACATTTGTAAATTACAAACAATTAAACGCAAATGATGATGTGGAAAATTACTCTATTATCAATTATTATTTTTATGAATGTACATAATGTTAGATTATTTTGTAGAGATTGATTGTAGTGATGAACCCACAGGGAATTATCACCAGACTCTGCAGTTCCTCTCAGCTCCGTGAAGCTTTATTTTAACTCATTGTTTTGGTTTTCCAGCCAATAGCTTTACTGTTTTGATGCAGTCCCACAGCTTTCAGCAGCAGCAGGCATCTGTTTTCTTGTATAAATCCACTGTACACTACCTACCCAGCACCAAACAGCAGACAGACACAGTTAGCTGTTAAATATAGTGGAGCATTTAGCAGCTGAAGAGCCAGATATTTCCCTCAGGAGTTGGTGGAGACCAAAACGGGGCTAAAATGAGAGTGAATATTGGACTTCATCAGGTGGACACAAACATGACTCCAAATTAATGTTTATGATTCTCTGTATCTGCTGGATGTGTAAATAGGCAGCTGTTTGCAAACACGTTTGACATATCACCTTATAAAGTTTATATGGCAATGTGTTTACAGCTTGTTGTGCCCAAGTGGCCAACAAAATGAATCAATGCAGGTTCAATGAGTCTTGGGCAGTCTCAGTCAAATGGATTTCAAAGCTGCTCCTTATTTATCTTAACTCAATTTCTTCTCCTTTCTTATCTATAAACCTAATAATATAAATCTTGACACATTTAGGTGAACGTTTTTTGCTGTCATCTCCCAATTACAGCCACCGGCGACTGCTGCTGACAGGAACCCCTCTCCAGAACAGCCTGATGGAGCTGTGGTCTCTGATGCACTTCCTTATGCCCCACGTCTTCCAGTCCCACCGCGAGTTCAAAGAATGGTTCTCCAACCCGCTGACAGGAATGATTGAGGGCAGTCAGGAGTACAATGAAGGCCTGGTCAAGAGGCTCCACAAGGTGCTGAGACCATTCTTGCTCAGGAGGATCAAGATTGATGTAGAGAAGCAGATGCCCAAGAAATATGAGCATGTGGTGCGCTGTCGCCTCTCCAAGAGACAACGATTTCTCTACGATGACTTCATGGCACAGGCCTCGTAAGTTACTATGCAGCTATGCTCAAATGGGAATTCAGAGATGATCCAGTAAACAGCAAAAATATGGTTATTTTTTAAATTTAACCAAAAAGTAATTATGAAGCCTCTTCGAGATTTCTTCTTGGAAAAAGCGGACATTTTAATGTTTTTTGTCCTCAGGTGTCCAGCTTGTCTGGTCACTGAGTGTAGTTATCAAATAAAGGCAAGTACAACTGTCCAAAATCTGTGACAGCAATGTGGAGCTTTCTTTTTATTGTATTTGCAAGAAATTGGGCCTTGGAATAATTTTGTGTAAAATTAAAAACAATTACATACCTTTTTGTATTTACCCTTATATTAATTATTCCCTATGGTTGCTATTATTTCTTATATTGTTCATGTTACTAGCTTGGTCTCTCCCTTCATCACCTTTTTGTTTCTGATTCACAGGACCCGGGAAACGCTGGCCAGTGGTCACTTCATGTCTGTGATCAACATCCTTATGCAGCTCCGCAAAGTGTGCAACCACCCCAACCTGTTTGACCCCCGACCCATCCAGTCTCCCTTCATCACGCAGCCTATTGTTTTCCATACAGCATCCCTGGTGCAGGAAGCCCTAGAGGTCTCTCCTTTGAAGGTTAGCATTGAAGTAAAATTTAAAAAGGCTTTAATCTGGTCAGAAAATTATTGAGAAGTGTATTCTGATGAAATGAAAAATAATACTGTATATTTTTGTGTCCGCAGCGCTGCGACCTTTCTATGTTTGACCTTGTTGGTTTGGAGAGCCGTGTGTCCCGGTACCAGGCAGATGTCTTCCTGCCGCGCCACAAGGTCAGCCGCCAACTAATCCAGGAGATCATGGAGTGCCCTGAACCCCCTCCGAGACCCAGACCAGTCCGCATGAAGGTCAACAGGTACGTAGTAAAGTTGTGGAGGCAAGTTCCTCTCACAGAACAGTAGAACTGATCCTGCATCACTATGCCTCTGGTTTTGAACAGTTGCTGTACTGTGTGAGCAACTTGGGTTGAGTACTTTACTAAAGGTCACCTCTCAGTGTGTTCAGAATGCCATCAGCTCGATTTAAAGCTCACTGTGTCAGTCCATAACATCTGATCATTTGGCAGCCAACAATAGTCTATCAGGATTATTTCTGTTCTTTTTTTCCTACTAAAATGATGTCAGTTCCTAACTAATTGTTTTTCCTCAAGAAATGGACGATGAAAAGTTCAACACAGCGATCTATGCTTTCTCCATGCAATACAACACTTAAGAAAGAATATTACAAAAGTAAAGACTAAAAATCACAACAATAAAATGTTAAAGAATAGATAAAAGTCAATAAAATAAGTAAACACAAGGGATAGAACTGGTATGAAAACCAATGAATTTAAAACTAAGGCAACAAATGATAAGGCACCTTAAGTAAAATCCAGGCTAAAAAGATATTTCTTAAGGTTTCTTTTAAAAATGACCACAGAAATGGAGTCCCTCAGATCCTCAGGCAGACTGTTCCAGAGACTAGGACAGTGGCTAAAAACTGACTCCCCACTTTAGTTGAAATCCTCTGAACAACTAGGAGGCCAGCTGCAGAGAATCTGAGGGACCTGCTAGGTACATATCTAACAAGCATGTCTGAGAGATGGGCTTGTGCCAGGCCATTCAGTGATTTAAAAACTAGTAAAAAATGTCTTGAAAACTATTCTAAAACTGATAGGCAGCCAATGCAATGACTTTAAAACAGGTATTATATGTGCTCTCAGTCTGGTCTTTGTCGGTACTCGGGCTGCTGCATTCTGAACAAGTTGTAGGCAGCCAACAGCTTTTTTAGATAGAGAGCAATGCAATAGTCAAGCCTGGAGGTTATAAAAGCATGCATTAGTTTTTCTGTATCAGCCTGAGAGAGACATGGTCTAACCATAGCAATGTTTCTGAGGTGATAAAATGACACATTGGTGACATTTCTAATGTGAGCTTCAAAACTAAGGTCAGAATCCAGGATAACAGCCAAGGTTTTTGACCTGGTCCTTGGTATGGAGGGCTAATGACTGAAGGTGCACAGACAGTTGCTCTCTCTGGGCTTTTGCCCCAAATATTATGATCTCTGTCTTGTCTTGATTTAGCTGTAGGAAATCGTGTCACATCCATACATTTATGTCATGTAAACATTGCACTAACCTGTGAATGGGGCCAAAATCAGCTGGGGATACAGAAATGTATAATTGGGTGTCATCGGCTTAGCTATGTAACTCAATTTTATGCTTTCTGATGACATCGCCAAGTGGTAGCATATAGAGATTAAAAGGACTGGACCTAAAATAGAACTTTGTGGAACCCCACAAAGGTTATGTCTGTTTTCTCTGATGAGAAGTCACCCAGGGAAACAAACTCCCGGCCAGTCAGATATGATCCAAATCACCTTAGAACCATTCCCGAGAGCCCAACCCAGTTTCAAGTCTATGCAGTAGGATTTTATGGTTCGACTGTATCAAAGGCCACACTGAGATCTAGGAGAACTAGGACAGAAAGCTTGTGCAGTCTCTGTGCTGTGGTGGGCTCTGAAACCTGACTGAAAGTTCTCAAAGATATTTTACAAAAAACATAACGGTTTTAAAAACCGTGTAGGTATGGGGTCAAGCGAGTATGAAGTGGGTTTTTGCTCAGAGACCACCTTTCTAATTACCTCTGTATCTGCCAGATTAAAAGAGTGCAAAGTATATTTCCAGTGCTTATTGCTTTCTAAAACATTATTGGACCTTGTCTGATTAATATTCATTATAATTGTTTATCTTATCGCTGAAGTAGGCTGAAAATTTGCTGCACTTAGTATTTGAGAAAAAATCACTGGGGAATGTAGATCTGGGATTTATCAGACTGTCAATGGTTGTACCAGTCAACCTTTCATCTCTAAACAGTTGGTGTGATTGGGCGGGTTAACAAACGTCATCACTTTTTTGAATACTGAACGACGTGTTGAAAACTGTAAAGTACCGTAATAGTTGTAAAAATAGTAATTGTAAAAACAGCTGTTTAAATCAGAATTTTCACTATTTATGTGCATCTCAAACACTGATGTATGTTGGTAGGTTTGTTTTTTTTGTTTTTTTATAAATAAAAAGAGCTGTATAAGCACTTTGGAAAAGCTCAAGTAGGAGGTAGGGCTGCAACTAACAACTATTTTGATAATCAATTAATCTGTCGATTATTTCTACGATTGTTCTTCCAAACTGACACTATCACACACAACACACAAAAACAACATACATGTGCAAAATATATATACTGTGTGTGTGTGTGTGTGTGTGTGTGTGTGTGTGTATATATATATATATACACATACACACACACACACACACACACACACACAATACATTAAATTGCATATACATTATCATTAAATTGTTGTAATAAGTGATTATTTTTACAGGTAGTGCTTGCTAGACTAACAATAGCCATACCATCTCTGCTCTGCTCAGTCAAACACACACAGGTTTGCCAGTTAACGTTAGTTAAATACACTTGTCATGCAATATTAAGCAAACAACGGCTATTAGATAAACGAGAAGCCTGCTGTGAGACGCAAAACGCAATACATGCCATGGGTCGTTTAATTAAGATTTTGTATTAACTTACCCTACTGTTGAGCCCCCTTCGTCCATTACGGCTCCAACATGTTTACGTTTGAGATGTTCTCGCATTACTGTGGTGCTCCTGTGCCATGAAAGTTCGTTTTTACACAGGCAGGTAACACAGTTTTTACTATTATTTAAAGCGAAGTGCTCCCACGCTGTTGAAGATTTTAGTTGAACAGTTTTCTCAATGCTTTTGTCCGTCTCCGCCATTTTTCGAATGTATTTTTGTTTTTGAAGTGATGACAGCTCTGCGACAGCGTGTAACAACATAGACCCAACGAATAGATAAGGAAATTTGTTGCTTTTTTTGTAATCGAATTTTATCGAATTTTATCGATTCGTTGTTGCAGCCCTAGTAGGAGGTAGAAGTGGACATCAATGCAGAGTCAGTGGGTAATGAAACTATATGCTTTGTAAGTGTAGAATTTGTATTAAGAAAGAAATATATGAATACAGTGTCTGATCTTTTGTTTTGGTCTGTCTCCGTTTTAGGATGTTCCAGCCGCCTCCTAAAGGTGATAATCGACCAGTCCTACTGATGAACAAACCCACCTGCTCCGTGCCCCCTGCAGCACAGACCCCCAAAACTCCTCCAGTTACTGAAGTCATCTCAACTCCTGCACCTGCTCCTGTAGTTCAGCAAGGCAAGTGAAGGGGGGGAAAAACTTACCTGTAAACAAAAAGCTTGAACATGATTTCAGAAAGCAGCAGTTCTTAAGAAATCATCCTAGAAAATGATTTTGTAATTGCAGATCTTTAATTTTTTGCTTAATGCCTTATCCTTTTCCTTTAGTGGTGTGTTCAGTGACAACCACGCCGCCTCCTCGCACATCCATGCACCTCACTGCTCAAACTGCAGTGAGATCCAGCGCTCCAAAGCCAGTGCTGACCGTACGGCATCCCACTGCTTCCTGCACAGCCAGCATCACAACTCATCCAAGTCAAACCGCCAGCAACGTCATGCCCCAGAGGGTTCTGCTCAGTCCAGATATGCAAGCTAGGCTGCCTTGTAAGTGTACACTGATGTCACTTTCAGTGTTTTTGGCGTGTTTAGTTCGTTTCTCAGATTTTGATTATGCTTATTAACATATTATCAACTTTAAACGCCAACCTGAATGATAGCTGTCTCTTTGATTTAATATTTTATATTAGTACGTTTTATTTATTTTGATGGTCAATTCAGCAGCTAGAGATCATACACCACATCATACACACAGGTGCTTCCTCGTAACCTGCTACACTGTCGTAAAAACTCCATTGTCATTAACTCATAAACAAAGAATACTGACTTTGTAGTAAACTGTAATTTTTAATCCATTTCGTCTTTTTCGTTTTCCCTCCTAAGCTGGTGAGGTAGTGAGCATAGCCCAGCTTGCGTCCTTAGCAGGGCGACCTGTGTCCTCATGTCAGGGCAGTAAACCCGTCACCTTCCAGCTTCAGGGCAACAAGCTGACTCTGTCTGGAGCCCAGATCCACCAGAACCCAGCAGCTCCTGCACGCCCAGCTCAAGGTTAGTGTTCGACTACCTTGTACTTACTGTGGGTGAATGAATAAACTAAGGGAGAGTATTTTTCCTGTCATTTAAAATGAATTATGCACCTACAAGATTTAATGGTTAGATAATTGTGGGGTTTTCTTTATTAATAATTGTGTAAATATATTGAAACGTTTATTAAATCCCTTAATTCCAGTAAGGTTGCAGTGTCGTCTATCAGGTGCCTCATTTATGCATGATGACCCGCACATAAACATCTATGACCAAATTAAATGTTAAAATGCAGAAGTAGGCCATTTCTCCAGTAACCGTCTGCAGACCATTACTATATAAATGCATGTTTCATGTTTTTCCAGTTACAATAGTTAGTTTAAAGTGGATCACAATATGTCATTTGGATTTTCTTTGGCTTCACACCAGATGCCAAAGTACAGATTATAGGAAATGCTTGCCGTCAGTAGTTATGCCTAAACTAGTTATTACTTTTTTATACATTATTATATATTATTATAAGACACTGTAGTTGCTGCTTCTTCGAGATATACATAAAAGAAATGCAATGAATTAATTGTGAGTTCTCAAACTGAAACACTTATATTTCTTTAAACCTGATCTCTTAAGGAAAGAATGATTAAAGTCATTGCAAATGATTGGGTATGATGTGTGATAATGTGGTCACTGGAGAATCTGGAAAAATAAAGTCCCTGGTTACCTGTCTTGACTCACACTCAAGCTGCAGGTAATGTGATGCACCTGGTGTCCAGCGGGGTGCAGCACCACCTCATCAGCCAGCCTGCCCAGGTGGCTGTCCCAAGCACAGCCAACACACATCCTGCAAGCACCTCTACTGCCCTCCCTGCAAATCGTCTGCCTCACAATGCCTCCTCGCAAGGTTTTTAACCCATGTCTCTCTTTCATGTTCTGCCTCTTAACAAACAGACCGTTACTAAAGTTATTTATCTGTGTTTTTATTTTAAAGGGCAAAGTCTTAAGCTCAAAAACTATCCTAAGTATTGACTGTTACGTTAAAAGAAAGGTTAGGAAGTTAGAAAGTGTTTTCTGTGTTTGCATATGATTTCATATCGATTTTCTTTCCTCATCCCTTTTTTTGATGTTATCCTGTGACAACCTCTGTCAGGAAATCAATTTAAATCCTATATTTTAAAACTGTCAGTATTGTATCTGTTCAGTACCCTTGAAGAAGCGTTGTTTCTCACAACTGATATGTTTTATGTTTCCCCAGTGACCCCCTCCATGGTGAGCAGCCCCGGCGTCGTGAAGATCGTTGTGCGTCAGACAGCAGGCAAGGAGGGCGGGCCTGTGCCCACACTGGCAGTGGCCCCTTCCCCTCGTGTTGCTCCTCAGGCATCCCCTTCCCCGCACCCCCACACCAATACAACCCCTGTCAGAAACACTGCTCCACTGCAAATTGCCCAGCGCACCCCTGGTCCTGCTACTGCCCACTACACAATAGCTCCTCCTGGAAACCCTAGCTCAACCCTGAACCAGCCCCACCCCCCTCGCCCTGTTCTCAAAGTAGTGCAGCCTCCTCCATCAAGTACAGAGCAGCCAGGTGAGAGAACAAGCTCAAGCTATTATTCTCTCTGAGCTATAATTCATAAAACTGTATGCATGCAAGACAAGCAGAACTGGGTCAGATCGTTATTGCAACTAAGCTGTAGTATTTTTTTCTTTCCTACCATCCCGCTCCAATTTTTTAAATCTGCTTAGAGTACCATATGTGTGCAGTGTGTCATGTAAGAGGAAAGGAAGTTTAAGCAGTCACAGGAAAGTATCTGGAAGCCGGTTTAGTATATTTAAAGATGAACAAGTCCCCTCCAGGCACATTTTAAGACTTAAAAAATACTCTGCTTTGAATAATTATTTGTGTCTGATATTACCTTGTAAAAAAAAATCTTAAAATTACATCTACTCCTTCTCCAGTCATTGAAAAATCCAGAATCTATCGTTACATTTACATGTACTTAAGTAACCGGGTTAGAATTGGCTTCCTCCAGTAAGCTATTTCTTAAATGTCGTGTAAACGAGAAACCCAGTTCCCGTAATTGGTGTTTGGCATTAGAGAAACCTGATTTGCCTAAGTAGATTTCTTCTGGAGAATGCCGATTTCTCTGCCATGTTTACAGGTAACTGGTTTCTAATCTGTTTTTTATGCATGTGCAGGACAAAAGACTGAAGACAAGCAAATAATGGTGGGGAGGCTAAATGGAAGGAGAGATAATTACATGGAACAATCCTTGAATTTACAATGACCTTTGAAAGTCAGACTGAAACTAACACAAAGTCAAATGTTCAGTTGGGAAAAGCGACTTATTTAGACTTCTCGAGGCTACAATTTGTTAAAGGGAGGGAAAGCTCCTTTCTGTCTGCCTGTCCTCCCTGCACCATTAGTTTGCGGTGACAGACACACACAGCAAACAAAAAAATGAGGACCAACACAGCATCTTCTACCACTAATACAGTTAAAATAAGTAAGCCATGGTATATGGTACATAAGATCGGGGGTAGGGGAGAAATCTGATTACTGACCTGCTGCATGTGTGTGCAAATTTACAGTAACCAGGTTACTACAGTAACATTGTTTCTCTCAGTAACCTGGTAAAGTGCATGTAAATGTACTGTATGAATGTGCAAAAATTGTTCATTTCAGAAGTTTAACTGCTGGTCACAAGAATGTTTCCTACTTCACTGAAAAGTCTTTTATGTTTGTGCACTGGAGGCTTCAGGTTTCCACAACACACTTGTGTAAGTTGTATATTGGACCACAACTGGCTTCCAGACTAGTTGAGATGTCACAAATCATGCTCATAAAACAGCCTTCTAGTGTCACACTCTGCTCATACATCTGCTCAGTGAAAGTCAAACATCCAAGTGAAGCAGCAATAAGCAAAACACATTTTTGACTGGAAGGGGGCTCAAATACCTTCTGTGGTTGACAATCTGACACCATCTGAATCATTCTGATGGTCATTTATCTAATACATCAAAGAAATAAAAAAACGTAATACATAAATCCTGTCTGCTCCATGCCTAAGGCAAGTTACAAACCAGAATGGGGTTGGTATACCATAATATATAGTGGTATACCACTGCAGTCAATTCATTATAAATTGAATCAAAAATCTGCAAGTCATCTGTCAACAAGAAATTCAGTAATTGTAATAACTTATAGGGAAAGTGGTATTTTTTTTTTTTTTGTCATTTAGACAACAAAATTTGTATAAAAAAAAAAAATAAAAAAAAAATAGGGCCCAAGTTTAAAACTACCAGTTTCCCTTTTAATAGATCAGATCTGACAGCCAAAAGTTTTTTTTCCCCGTTTTTTTTCCACTTAAAGATATCAATGGTCATTTGTACTGCGGAATTTAGTAATTTACAACGGTCATGTTTGCCTCGCTCTGCTTTCTCCTCCATCCACCCCTCAGCTACTGTTCAGGTGTCGCCCTCATCCTCTGCGTCCAAGTCTTCAACAGCACCACGTGACATTAGCAGCAGCTGTCAAACACCAGTTACCATGAAGATGAGGCCCAGTACAGGGGCAAAAGCCTACCCTCCACCCAGGAGAGTGCCTCGTCCACCTCCTCGCTCTCCTTTCTACATGGTAAGCAAGTTGTACTCTATGATACTGATCATCAACAGACCTCAGCAAAAATGTCCTTGAGTAGTTATATTCTTCCATATTTAAGGTGATTTATCTCATCACACATTTTAACAATTATTGGAAACGCAATCAATGCTGTTTTAGCCTCTTGTGTTCCAGCGCTCTTCCTTGCTAATGTTTATCCTCTTACTCAACAGTCATGGCTGGCAGATGAACTTAAACAACAGCGCGACAGCCGACTGGACTTCATCATTCGAGTCAACGAGCACCACTGTGCAGCAAAGCCCATCTATGGCCGGGAGGTTTTGGACTTTCTGACTTTTCTCCCCGGCCCCCATCCCTCGCCTGCTGCCCTGAGCTCTGAGGGGGAGTGGGGCCGCTCGGGCCAAAGCAGCTATCTGTTCGCACAGTGGCAAAACAAATATGACTACTGGTTTCAAAGTCGTGCTGTGAGAGAGGCCATCCACAGCATTGAAGAGAGGCTGGAGCTGCTCAATAACATTGTAGACAGGTAGATAACAAATCAGTTAATTGGTTTTCTTGCATGATACTTTTATGGATATACAGGAGCTTTAACTAAGAGGAAATATTTGTGACTTAACTGTTGTTTATTGTGCCCATTTTAGGTTTACGTTTGCGATTCCCCCAGTGGAGGCTCCTCCAATCTCCATGCACTGCTGTCATCCTCCTCCCTCTCTGAGCCACAAACAGGCAGTCTTCTCCTCCATGCTATCAACTCAAGTCACTCCACTTACTCGCAGTCTCCATCGTATCCAGTGTAACATGAGGACCCAGTTCCCAGACCTGAGGCTCATACAGTATGATTGTGGTAAGGTGTCCAGATGCTTTTTTGCAGCATGTTTGATACCAAGAGCAGAAAGACTCCAAAAAACTGCTGCAGCGAGCACTGACATTCTGTATTTGGTCTTAATGTGATAGCAGACAATTGTCTACTTATTATTTATAGCCCCTGCTCTAAAGCTGTGGTCACCCCTGGCTGACCCCCATTAGTCTTATAAAATAATCAGCAAAGTCACCTAAAAATCTTTATCGGTTAAAGACCAAGTGCCCCATACTTGCCAGTTTTTATATTATTTTGTGTTCTGACAGTTTATTATTCTCTACTATTGGTGTTTTTTCTTTTGCTAAATAATTTGTATCCTTATTTTGTGCAGGTAAGCTGCAGACTCTCCACACTTTGCTGCGAAAGCTAAAGACAGGAGGCCATAGAGTGTTGATCTTCACTCAGATGACGCGTATGTTAGATGTGCTGGAGCAGTTCCTCAACTACCACGGACACATCTATCTCCGTCTGGATGGCAGCACCCGCGTGGAGCAGAGACAGGTTAGTACAAACAGTATTTTTTAAACAACCATGTATGAAAATAGAAATTTCATTTCATTTTGGACACATTACTTCCATGCAGTTTCCTGATATTATTTGCCTGACCTGCCTCCCTCAAATTACAGCAGAATAATTAGGTGTTGTCTTATCCTGTATAAAGAGAAAAAGGGAAAACAAAGTATTCTAGAAAAAAATCAAGTTAGGGAGTAGTCGGCCTACTGTCTGCTTATTCTCTGTGCATCTTCTTGCTTCTCCTTCAGGCTCTCATGGAGCGCTTCAATGCAGATCGGCGTATTTTCTGCTTCATTTTGTCAACTCGCAGCGGAGGTGTAGGGGTGAACCTGACTGGGGCAGACACAGTAGTATTCTACGACAGCGACTGGAACCCCACCATGGATGCTCAGGCACAGGACCGTTGCCACCGAATCGGCCAGACCAGAGACGTCCACATCTACCGGTGACAGCATAAAACCTCATTTACATAAGCAATATATTAAGCATTGAGCAAATAGACAAATGCACTGAGTTTACGTGTATACAATTACTATGTACATGGAGAGAGTAGGAAAAGGCATTTCTCTTTAAATTCTTGTCATAAATGTCTGTGTATGTTTAAACACTTGATTAGTATAAAGCGATCTTAACCAGACAGGAAAGTGGTAAGTGGTTAGATTCTGATTTGTATCGAGGGAAGTGGTGCCAGCATATCAGAATTTACTGCTGAGCCTTCAGGAGATGTTGTAATTCTAATTTCAAGAAACCGTACTGGGAAGCCCCCACACTCCCATTTTCTTGTGGCATATATTGATGATGCCATTGCAGTAAAAGCACAGGTGTAACTAATAACACTAATGCTAGCTCTAATGCATTTGTGTGTCAGTAAGCATGCACAATACCAGGGTCCTAGATGACCTACACCTAAACAGAATGCAGCCAATATTATTTATATATTATACTGAAAAGTCAAAATGTTGTGATAAAGGTTCTGTATACATCCTCACCAAAGTTAAATGGCACAAATAGCAGATGAGAAAACGATAAGACTATAGATAGATGGTCTATGACAGAGAAAAATGAGGTTTATGGGAGTGAGAGGAGGAGGAAATGGCATTTGATTAAGTTGTCAATCAGTACATGTTCATATTCATATATATAATTTTTTTTTATGTTCCTCTTCAGACTGATCAGCGAGCGTACAGTGGAGGAAAACATTTTAAAGAAGGCCAATCAGAAGAGGATGCTGGGAGATATGGCTATTGAAGGAGGAAACTTTACCACTGCCTTCTTCAAACAGGTAGGAATTTACAATGGGTGTACTTTGCACAAATTGATAATTTATTTATATTATCAACAAAAGTCATTTTTTTAACCTAATACTCCACTTTTTATACAGTGGGGGTTTCCCCTAAATTATATAATTTCATATGGGACACAGGATAACACCTTTTACCACGTCAAACTATTCCTACTACTGTGCAACCAGTAGCATAAAAGTGCAGAGAATGAATTAAAATTCAATCAAGTATGTTCATTTCTCTTAGTCTTCTCTCTTCTTTCTAATCGCCTGCTTCACATAAGTGGTCTGTTAATCATGTGATGATGAATCATTGGTTTATCCAAACACAAACATGCAGGTGTGTGCTTGATCACTGAGATGCCTAATTGACTGTTTGCACATAAATAAATGTTTTTTCATCGCAGAAACAGGCTATGCCCTCCTCCCCTTTTAATTAAATTTGTTCAGATCTACCTTTTTAAAGTAAAACCACGTGTGCTATTTGAAGTATTGCAACATTTTCTAATTAATGCATTGAATAAATGACACTATTAGCATAACTGCGCTTTTTGAGTATATTGTGGTGATAATGTCAGGGCATTCAGCAGTTCATGTGTCTATTATTTTTGTTTTTTTCGTCAAGTACAGAGAAACATTTGCCTGTGCTGAACATGTCTCATTTTTACTTTGTTCCTCAGCAAACCATCCGAGAGCTATTTGATATGAATGACGGGGAGAAGAGAGAGGTGGCAGTGGAGCTATCAGTGCCCCAAGCTGAGGAGGAGGAAGCTGTCAACAAACAGAGCACCACCATTCTGGAGCAGGTTAGATGCATCACAGGGTCAAATACTCACACATATTATGTATGTAGCACCAAGCATTTCATAATTATCAAAAACAAATGTTTTTGCAGCACAGGACAAGTTGAACTTGTCAAGTTGAAGAAAGTAGCAATATATCAACATTTAGTGTAACTGTTGTATTATTTAGGACTTGCTGATGTTGAACTTCCAAACTGATTGACAGTATTAATTGAGGTTTAGGATAAACATATCAAACAAGGCTTTTCTAATCAGTATGGTGGCATGCAAATAACCTGATCATCTTGAAATGATCCTTGCAGGCCCTGTGTCGTGCCGAGGATGAGGAGGACATAGTGGCAGCCTCTCAGGCCAAAGCAGAGCAGGTAGCAGAACTGGCGGAATTCAACGAGAACATACCATTGGATGATGGAGGGGAGCAAGAGGAAGTAGAGGAGCTCTCCAAGGCTGAGCAGGAAATAGCTGCTCTGGTGGAGCAGGTGAATAATCATGCAGTTCTGTAATTGAATTATTAATTACATTTTTTCGAAAGTAGATCATTGGTTTCAGCTCTTGAATGGCTGGATTATATCTATCTATAATATAAAAAATAAATATAATAAAGTTTCTATCATAGTTTCATAGCTGAAATGGTTACATCTGTGGGACATTGTTGCTTTTGCTGCCAGTTGTCAGTGAAGATGGGGTATTTTAGCAGTAACTGAAACCGTTAGGATCTTGTTCTGCTGTATAGCTGTATTATTTTATGTTCCGTTAACTGACCAAATTCTCTGCCTATCCCTAGCTCACTCCCATCGAACGCTACGCCATGAACTTCTTGGAAGCTTCATTAGAAGATGTATGCAAAGAAGAGTTGAAGCAGGCTGAGGTAACGCCACGTCTTCACTTTTGCTTAGTTTTAATTTAAAATAATATCTGTATCGCATCAGCTCAGCTTTCTAAATGTTTGATTTAATAAATTCAACCTTGACTTTAGATATCTTAATTACTATCCTCAACACAAAGGTACAGGGGTGTACGAAGTAACAAACCTATATACGATACTGTTTTCCTGAAGTAAATAGTATGGCTGCAACTAGTGGTTATCTTCATTATCAACTGATTATTTTTCAAATAATAGATGAGTCAATTAGTCTATAAAATGTCAGAAAATAGTGAAAAATGTCATCACAATTTCCCAGAGCTCAAGGTGACGTCTTCAAACCTGCTTCATATTGTCTGTTCAGTAGTCCAAAACCAAAGATACTGAATTTACAGTTATGTATAACTGAGAAAGCAGCAAATTGACACGTGAGAAGCTGTAACCAGAAAACATTTGGCATTTTTGCTTGATAATTGACCTGAATTGTCTGTCGATCAACTAATCCATTAATTGACTAATTTAATCATTTCAGCGCTACTAAATACCAATCTGGTGAAACTCATCATTTTGGTTTTGACTGAGGTATTTATTCAACATGATTGCCATGGCCACCACTATTTCATAACAAGAATGATTTAAAAGTATTAAAGAGTCATTAGCCTAACAGCACTACTTTTGCTTTGTGTTACATTGTAAGATGTACTTTGTCCAACTCTGTAGTCCTACAGAACCAACATAGAGACATTTTTATCAGTTTTGTAAAACCAACCTTCTAAAAATCTCTTCTGCCTGTGTCTGTTTAGGAGCAAGTGGAGGCTGCCAGGAAGGGCCTGGACCAGGCCAAGGAGGAGGGATTAAAGCTTCATGCTTCATCTGATGACGACGATGATGACTTTTTGTCACCACCAGCTTCTGTGGAGCCTGCTCAGCCAGCCCGCCGTGGCCGGAAACCCAAGGACAAGATTGTCACCTCTACAAGGACTAGTGGTCGGCTGCGTGGGGCCTCGCCCGAAACTGAGCCTGAGCCTGTGACCCCTAGAGAAGTGCCTGAAAGACTCCGCTTTGGTCTTAGAGGACGAGGAGTTGCCAAAGACACTGGTACTTTGTCTACCACCCCGTCTCGCACAGACCATCACAAAACCTCCTCATCAACCAGGCCTCAAGATTCCTCCAAATCTTCAAAAGCCTCATCTCCTGCCACAGATCACCAGACCATCAAAACCAGGACTCTATCAAACCGCTCCCATCCCAGTCCAGTGCCTTCCCCTCCTACAACCTCTCCCCCTGGAGGGAAACAACAGTGTGTTGAGGAGACTGACAGCAAGAACTCCAAAGCAGGCAGAGAGGAGAAAGACTGGGAGAGTGAGAGGAGGGTGTCTGAGTCATTGCTAGAATCCAGCTGCCCAGTGGACCATCAGTCAAAAGATGATGACAGCAAAGACCACAGCGCCATGTCTCCCCCCTCCACTTGCTCCCGATCACCTCGCAAACGTCAGTCAGCAGATGGTGAAGTCCTGCGGGGCCTGGTTGAAGACTCCCCATCAGCCAAAGTCCTGCGGAAGCTTCCAGGGAGGCTGGTCACGGTGGTGGAGGAGAAGGAGCCAAGGAGGAGGAGGCGGCGAGGAAGCGGCACTGGAGGTGGAGGTTCTTCAGAGGAGGCAACTGTGGAGGAGAACACTGCTGGATTTGTCAACGAACCAAACAAAGACAATGCATCACCAAGCCCTGACGGCAAAACTAAAGGGACTGTTACCAAATCTCCTCAGGACCAAGACTCTACTCCCAGTCCGTCTGTGCACCCACAACCTGTCAGAAGTTATCCTCCATATTCCCCACCCCATCTTTCTCCTGACATGCCTGTGCTAAGAAATCTTCCTGTACGCCGCAGGTTGGAAACTGAATCTCGCATGGCTGCTCAGCTGGTAGAGCAACAGCAACATCTGGGTAGAGGAAGGGGAGGGAACCAGTCCAGAAAAACTGACATACCACCAGGCAAAGACACCACTTCAACCTCTACAGAGACCAGTGTGAATTCTCCTGTGACACCTTTGAAAAGAAAGAGGGGCCGGCCCCCTAAGACTCCCCCTAGGTTACCTGAGCCTGACAACACAGTGACTCCTTCCCCACAGCCCACTTCGCCAAGTGAGGAAGGGAACCCCCCCCTCTCCCCAAAACGTAAGAGGGGTCGTCCTCGCAAAGACTCCACAACCATGCCAGAAACTGTTAGTGAAGGACAGAACTCTAAAAATGAGATCACCACTACTAGTGTATTTGGCATATCAAAAACTGATGTTGGCACAGAGCCAATAGTCCCGTCTCCCCACAAGTCAGAGACCCCTATAGCAGCTGTTGTCACTATAAGTCAGGCCTCTCAGTCTACCAAAGCTGAGGAAACAGACACTAAGACTGAGGTTTCAGCCCCTGCTCCAAATCATCCTCAAGCCTCAACAACAATTACAACAGATCAAGCTTCCACACCATTCTCAGCTTCAGTCCAAGCACCCACTGCACCTGCACCCCAGATTACCGCACCCTTTCCTGTGGCTGCCTCCACATCAGCCTCAGCCAAATTAGTAAGTTCAGCTCCGGCTACACTTCCAAGCCCAGACACAGCATCAACCCAGGTTTCCTCTGCATCTTCTGTCACACTTTTCACATCTGCCACTATCCCAGTCACTGCTACCACCACTACCACAACTCCATTGGCACCTGTCAGCACTGTCACATCAACTCTTCCAGGTGTAAAACCAACACTTGTGGTTTCCACAGCTTCTAAAGCTCCTGCAGAGCCAAAACCTTCAGTTTCTACAACTGTGAAAACAACAGGATCAAACTCTGCCAAAACCACCACAGTTGCCACACCAGCTACTACCACTCCATCCACTGTGTCATCTTCTGCCATGGCTGTCAAAGCAGTTCCAACATCAGTCCCTGCCACAACAATCACAACAGCTACTAACATAATATCAAAAACAGTCAGCGTTACACCAGCAGTCACCACTACAGTTAAATCAGTCACAGCTAAAACTACTACTGTAAAGGACTTGCTGCAAGTCTCTGATCTGTCATCTACAACATCTACCCCAGCTACTGTAACCTCCGCCCCAGCTACCACCCAGAAGGTTTCAGCTACAGCTACTAGCCCGGCTAAGATTTCACCAAAACCAACCTCAACATCTTCCCCCACTACAACAACAGCTGTGAAGGCAACAACAGTAAAAACAGTCCAAGCTAGTTCATCAAACTCAACAAGTCCAAGCACAGTTCCCACTGCAAGTCCAACCGTGTCTGACAACGCTTCTACAACACCACCAGTAACAACAGTCTCATCATCTGCTGTAAATACAGTTCCATCTTCTCCAGCCCAAGCAAGGACTAATGTAACAACTACCAAAGTCCCTACCAAACCAGTCACAACCTCACCAACAACAACAGTTCAAGTGGCTACACAGACACTGGTAACAGCTGTTCCAGTGGCTGACACGTCCTCAGCAAAACCTCCTGCTGCACCTATCCCATCCTGTACTCCTTCCCCAACTACAACATCTGCCAGTGTAGCTACCACAGCCAAGGCAAAGACAGTTACAGTAACTACATCACCCCCAACAGAGGGATTCCAAGTAACACCTGTACCAGTAGCCCCTTCTAAAGAACATACAACTTCAACTACCCCTGCCACAACTGCAGAAAAGACTGTGAAGATCCCACCTCCATTAACAACTTCCACAAGTGCTACAGCTCCATTACCAACAGTCACAACTACATCCTCCCCAGAAAAGTCCATTGCTACCACAAATGTTGTCACAACTACCCAAGTATCCACTACCACAGCCACCCCTGTGTCAGTAGCAACAGCAGCAGCAACCATAGCTGCCACAACCAAAACAGTTCCTCCTGTGTCCACCACACAAACCTCTGCATTCATTTCCCTGCAAGTACAAAGCTCTGTGTCCACAGATGTTTCCCCAGAGGTATCCACACCAGCCCAGACAGAGACCTTACCCCAGGTACCCACATCTGCTCCTTCTAGTGTTTCAACTGAGAAGCAATCTTTAGAGCCAACACAGAAAGAATCTGCATCTAAAAGTGACCCAGGCAGGGTGACAGAAATGGAAGTAGATGCTGTGGTGGCTGAAGCAAGGAAAAGCAAGGAGAAGGGTGACAAAAAGCAGGACATCTGTGAGTCTCAGCCTAAAAGGAGAAAGGTGGAGACTTCTTCTGAGACCAAAGACATTGAGTCAGGGAGAGAGGGAGCAAGTGGAGAAGCACTGTCTGCAACTTCTCAGAAAGAAGAAACTGACCAGCAGGCGGTGAAACAAACTACTGAAGATCCGAAAACCCCAATCCAGAAAAGGCCTCTCAGTCGCCAGAGTAGCCAGGAGTCCACTCGCTCCTCCTCGCCATCATCTGGGTGCTCTACATCAACGCTGACTCGTCATGCTCACCACAAGAGGACTTATGAGAATAGACTTCCTGCCAAGAAGAGGCGAATGGATGTCACCTCAGAAGCAGGGAAGGAGGAGAAAAACAAAGAGGGTGGGGAGAAGAAAGAGAAAGGCAGTGAGAAGGAGCTCACCATCGTTACCACTCGGAGAAGGCGTTCCAGGTCTTCCTCCTCCTCCTCGGACTCTGACAACAGTGACAGCAGGAAGGAGCACCGGTTGACTCGCTCAGCCAAGCACAGGATACAAGATCAGAAGAGGGAAAAGGGTAACAACCGGCAAGGAAAGAAACCTGCACACAGCTCTGACAGAAATGCATCAAACAATGCCAACATATCCACAGGTGGAGAGTCTGGCAGTGATACATCTTCTGTTAGGATCACCAGGAAGTCTGCAGGATCTCAGCCTTCACAAGACAGTAAAGCTCAGACAAACACTGCACCCTCATTGCCTCCTGAGCCCGAAGTTCTGGGAAAGAGGTGCTCTGCACTCAATGCGGCAGCCAAGCTCCTAGCAATGAAAGGCAGGGTGGATACCCCTGGTCACACCACTCGGAAAGACTCAGGGGCTAAGGCTGTCGGGACTTCACTTGCTTCCTCTTCTGACAAGAACCAAAAGCCTAAAAGCAAAAGCGTACCACCCTCTCCTCAGAGTAACTCTGTAACTCTTACTAATAATAAAAGCAGTGGCAGCAAACCCTCAACACCCAATCAGACAAGCCGCTCTGGTTCCCGCTCCACCAGACAGTGTCCCGGTTCTCTGGTTCCACCCCTGGAAATGGAGTACAAGAGGTCTAAACCAGAGGAAAAGGAGAGGGGAACTAGGAAGTTGTCACAGGGAAAGGAAGGCGAGGCAGAAGCGCAGTCTTCGTCCCGGGGCCACAGTGCCTGCAGCAGCATGAGCAGCGATGGCGAGGCAGACGGTGTAGGACGCAGCAGCAGAAGCCGTAGCAGCAGCAACAGCAGCCAACGTACCCACAGCATCAGCTCTCAAAACACAGAGCACAGAGAGTCCCGTGCCGC
The DNA here is from genome assembly GCA_005408345.1 of Macquaria australasica. Lineage (NCBI taxonomy): Eukaryota > Metazoa > Chordata > Actinopteri > Centrarchiformes > Percichthyidae > Macquaria > Macquaria australasica. The sequence goes on along the minus strand of SEMN01001203.1, from coordinate 52,754 downwards.
TTCGTCCGGCAGCGAGCGCAGCTCGGAGCGGGCAAAGAGTAGAGACACAAAAGAGAAGCAGGGCCAGCAAAGGGAGAGTCGGCAGGACAGCAGGAGGTCTCAAAAGCTCTCGCAGGAGGTGACCAGCAGTTTGGGAACAGAGGGGACACCAGACAGGGTGCTGCGTAGTGTTGCAGCACTTGCAGCGGCGCAGGCCCGGTCACCGGCCGCAAACACCCGCTCCTCTTCTGGTCAACATCGTCACAACAAAACATGATCGGAGTGCCAAAGAGGAAGAAATGGAAGCAAGAACACGACAAGGGAGCATGTAATGACCTCCCAAGGTTGCTGCTTTGTCTGCACTCTAATGAATGCAAGGGAACTGTGTGCTGCACAAGCCTCCCCTGCCTCTTGGGCCCTCTCCCTTTCCAATTGGAGCTGGTCCCCTCACCAGCTCAGCCATTGTCAGCTGGGGGAAGGCTCAGGGATGCCGGACTGAGAGTAAAAAAATGTGGCGCCATCGTTGTGCGTCCGTAAACAGAGAGAGAGATGGTACAGTGGATAAATTCACCACTGGGACTTGAGGGGGGAAAAGGTGCAAGAGATAATAAAGGAAAGTTGTTAGTTCACATTATGTACTGTAATCATTAAAGACTGGAACACTCAAATCTTATGTGTTAAGATGGGATTATACAGCACCCTCTTATTAGGGTTATAAAAGTGAAAAGTCATTTGTGTGACATTAAAAACTTTTGAGTGACCAGTTGTATTGTAAGTTGGAGGTTTTAGAAAGTTTGGTTTTGAAATTTCGTCAGCTGTCCTGACTATTATTTCTTTGTAGTCAGTTGATAAGTTATGCATATTTTATTATTTCTTCCAGGGTATTCGGAAGAGAACTGATCTGTCAATGTGATCTTTGCTGCACTATGCTGGAGCTTGTCTTTGCTTGGGCCCCTTTTTTCATGTCATTTTCTGTTCATTGGATTCATTTTTAAATCCAGCCTTGCATTTTTCATTTGCACATCTGATAATGTGGCCCACGGCTTTTGAGTACATTGTGGTGTAGTAATACATCAACTCCAGTCAATTAATTGGTTCCTTGTACCTCACGGTGTATCTCTACAGTTCGAAAATGTATTAATTAAAGTTGGAAATTGTCTTGAAGAGGTTGCATCTTTTTCTCCCCATCACAGCAGGAAAAATCCATTTCTTTTTCCTATTCTTTCCAAAGGCAGTTATTGTTACGGTCCACTTTGTCATGTATTTATATCGAAAGGGCAAGTAAATGTTATTGAAATTAAGAGTGCCTCTTTGGCCAAATGGGTTTGAACCTCAGATTGCCTTGTGAAGCACCTGAAGCTTCTCTTGCCATTTAAAAAAAGCCAAACAAAACACACAAAAAGACCCCCCTCCATCAAAAAACATCAAGAAAAGCACCCTTGCATCAGTGCTACCAAATTGTTTTATTTTTCACCTGAATTTATGTCACCATCACTTCATTGCGCTTCGTTCATGTAAAAAAAAAAAACTTGGGACAAAATATGTGAATAAAATAACTGGTACAGTTCCAGATGACTGTAAATTGTCGATTTACTTTTGGACTTGTTGCTGCTTTGAGCAAACGTGATATTTGGGGGGTGGGTAGTTTATGGTGATGGTCTTATTTTTGATTTGTCTCTCTTCATTTGTTGCATTCCTTTGATCCCTTGTAATTCCACATTGTTTTACTTGAAAAATTAAGACAATTACAGTTGAATAAAAAGACCAAAAATTAGTTGCCATTTTTTTTTATTGTGTTGAAGGTTTTGTTTAATTGTGGGCAAAATACAGGTTTGTGTTGTGACTTCATTAGGCATTCCTCTGAAAAAAATGCATAAATTGGGAAACTGGCATGGCAGGAATATGCAACAAAAAAAAAACACTTCAATCTTCTATGTAACAGTGAATGTGTGAACTAAACAAAATGTCCTACAATTAATGATACAAGACAAACAGAACATGGCAGTATTTTATTTTAAAAACATCTATTAAAATGAGTGTGATGCAAAATTCAACAGCCGTAATATTACACAGTTGCAAAGTCACTGCTCTGCCCTCAGTCAACTTCTGTCTGCTCTTAAGTGTGAAGGCAACTTTTGTTTCCACAACCTATGACTGATTTGTAATATTGTGAACAGCAGTTACTGTTTGTCTCCATAAATGTGTTTTGTGGTTCGTTAACACATCACTTCTCTAAGATTTCCATGCAGAATTACTAAAGTAGCAAGACAAATGGAGAATTTGCACAACGTGACAAAGAGGTGAAGGAAAAATATAGTCTAATAAGAATACGTGTCAGGCAAAGCCACAAGGACTTGCAGCTGAAACACTGCTGTGTGCACTCCAACATATATAAACAATAAAAACTCACTCCATCCATTCTTGACAATGTTAGTGCACAACATCACATTCTCAACTTCAGCTGTTCACATGGACATAAAGGCACAGTTTTGAAAACAAGATTTCATTATGTGTTTGTTGCAGAACTTTTCTCGTAGCAGCGTACACAACAATGTCCAAATCATAAATACAAACTGGTAGGACAAATAAAAGTGGGCCTTGGGCCTTTTATTGCAGTGCTGAGACACCTTTGTAAAAAAAAAAAGGGACTGTTATTTCACACAAATCTGTATTTACACTTGTTACATGTAGGCAGTTCTTTCAAGTTTTAAAAATCATCTGCATAAAGAATGTCAATCACCAGCAATATAGGTTATGTACAATTATATTAGTCTATTTACTATATATGATGCATATAAAAGAAAGCCCTACTCTATTACAATTGTTATGTATGTCTCCAATTCATCCAGAAACAACAACGTAACAAGAATCAACGCACAGTTTTCCTGAGTACAGTATGATCAGCGCCAGTGTTGGATTTCAATACTGCATTGTGCCTTTTTCCAAGGCCACTTATTTCCTCTTTCTTTATGTAGCAGGGGAAGGGGGCACTGGTGTAACAGTTCACAAATTGTCCTGGCCTTTGTGCAGACCAGAATCTGACCGGGGGATTCCATAAACCAGTACACTGCCTCTTGAGTGGAAGTGGAAATGCAGACAAGATTGTAGTCATTTGTGAGTTAAAACAACTGTATGGTCATTTCTTCTTTAAAAAAACAAAAGGCCCGTTAGGAGGACAGGAGGGTTAGAGGAAGAGGAATATAAAATGTGGGGGAAAAAATGCAGAGGGATGATAGCAAACAAAATTCACTGACTTAATTCACCCGTACATCCTGTGGGCTGAAATAATTTACATGATACCCAGAATGTGCTTCTGCCAAACCAGTCCACAGCCAACTCTCACTGCCTGGTGTTAGGTGCTGAAGGTGGAGACCAATGAGATGACTAGGATGAGGAGGAGGATGGTCAAACAGATTGCGATCCAAATCTTTTTCTGCATTGGAAGAGATACAAATAGATCAATTATCACACAAGCAAAATGAATCAGGTGCAACTTTAAAACACATCATGAAATAGCCAATTTATTCCTTTTGGGGCAGGACATAATGTGGAGAGAGATGGTTGTATGTACCTTGCGTGCTTTCTGCTGATATGTTACAGCTTTCTCTGTGCTTTCCTTTGCTTTCTCCACATAGTTAGAAGACTGTCTGATGTTGGTTTCAATCCGGTTGACCATCTCCCCCTGCAGGAGGCAAAAATATCAAATTCAGACACTCCTCATAACCCAACAAGCCTGAGAGACTTCATCAGCATTTGCTTTACCTGAGCCTCCACCTCCATGGCGAGGTACTGGAACATGTCATGCAGGTCTTTGATGCTCCTCTCCAGCTTCAGGATCTCATCGTGCCGGGACTCAATCTCATTCAGAGCCTGCTTTGTAGCTTTAGCGTCAATCAGGATCTGTATACCACAGTGCAGATATTTATTGGCTGAATTATGGACAATAGAGAAATCTGCCATCAGTCATGAGGTTTCAGGGTTTCATGTATGACCAGTGGTGGAAGAAGTATTCAGATACTTTACTTAGGCAAAAGTACCAATACAACCACGTAAAAATACTCTGTTACAAGTAAAAGTCTTCCATTCATAATCTTACTTAAGTAATAGTACAAAAGTATCATCAGCAAAATAAATCATCAAAAGTAAAAGTGCTTGTTTTGTAGTAAAATGACCCCTGTGACTGTTATATTATATATGACATTATTATATAATATTTCCCTCTGAAATATAGCAGAGTAAAGGTATAAAGTAGGATAAAATGGAAATACTCAAGCACACTACCTCAGAATTGTACAGTAATTGAGTAAATGTACTTAAGTTACTTTCCACCACAGTCTCTAACAGAGTGCACATTAAAAGCCAGCAGGATTCTTCACACTACAGGCTGCTGAAACACTAAAGACATCACTAGGGGCTGCACGTGATTTTATTTCTTACCAAATCTGTTGTCCAGTGTGAGCAACTACAACAGAGCAAATCTGTCATCATTTCATACACTTCAAGTCACTACTACTACCAGATGGTGGTTGATGGAAAACATCTGCAACTGTAATTGTGTTTTGCTACAGCAGGTGCTGTTGTGTTGTGGTTTTTAACTTCCAGGCAGGTAGTCACATTGTTGACGCCCTCCTTTCATCTCGCATGTACTCACGTTTTGGGTGAAAACATCTGTCTGCCCGCTCTCGAGCATAGTATCCAGCTCTTCGTCTGTCACATTGGTCCCAGCTAAAAGTCAGAAGTACGTTAACATCAGTGTTTTAAATAGAGGATGTTCAAGTTGTGAGAAATGTTGCAGGAGAGACACTGAAAATGAAAATTTAAAATATGATGAAACCAAAAGAGAGAAGCCTCGGTCTTTCCCTCCCATCCGTCTTCTCGTCAGTAAATGTTCTCTATAGTTGAACTGATTAAGAATAGATTACAATATAGGGCTGCAACTAACGATTATTTTAATTACTGATTAATCTGATTAATCGGTTGGTCTACAAAACAACAGAGGAACAAGCTGACGTCATTATGTCAAATGTCTTGTTTTGTCCAACCAACAGTCTAAAACCCAAAAATGGTCAATTTATTGTAATGAATAACAGCAAATTCTCACATTTAAGAACCTTGGTATTTTTGCTTGAAAAATGAATCAATGATCTAAATAGTTAGATTCATTTTCTTTCAATCGTCTAATCCATTAATCGTTGCAGCTCTACTACCATTCATTTGAATAAAATGACATTACGCTTCTTCCCGCCAATATTTGCTCCGTTTCCTATTCACTTCTATTGAAGCCTGAACGGCGGACAGATTCAGGAGTGTATTTCTTGTTTCGTATGAAAATACAGATTTGCAGGTCAGAGTTCACCTCTGTTCTTTGACCGAGCGAATGTGAACGCTCAGCCAAAAGAAACACTGCAGCACCTGTATCAGAAACTTGATGTCACCTGTATCAGAAACTCGTGGTGAAAATGTAATATGACAGTCACTTTGGCCAGTAAGTGAAAGTGAAATAAAGAAGTGTAAATATGCTGTTAAAATGAACACTGACTGTACTTATATTTTCCCCAACACTTTATTTTAAACCCCCTATTTAGCATTGATAAGCATTATATAAACATTTAATAAATAGTTTAACACACTATAATGTAGTTGTAAGTGTGGGCACCCATATGTGTAAGCTGCTGTATGAACAGATAATGAATGATAATATAATAAAATACAGCTGTAATAGAAGTCATAATATAAACGACATTATGGTGCGTTATTAACCATTTATCAAATCATTATAAAGTGCTTATAAATGCTAAGTATGGTGGTTTAAAAGCAACATGAGTATAATAGAAAGTGAAAGAGAAAGAAGATGAAATGTGACAAATATCATGAGACAGACTGACACCCGTGATGGTGGCAGCAGCGAGGGGGGAGGTGATGAGTATAACTGAGATCTCCCTGAAGAAGATCACAGACCACAAAGCCTAAAATGCAGACAAAGAAATCACAGCCGTGCTTCATGTACTCACTGATTTTGAGTTGCCTCTGTATTCTCTCCACATTGCGGTCTCTGTACTGGGCCTGGATGGTGTTACAGTGACCCATCAACTCCACAAACTCCCTGGACAAGACACCGTGCTGGAGAGGAGGACACGTTTCGGTCACTATACTGCTGGTAGCTTAACATTCAAGGCTTGGACCTGAATCCACAAGCCCAAACACAAGCTGTCATTTTCAGACAATGGGCAATATGGATAAAGTCTTTTTTGTCACAATATCAATATACACTGCCAGTTTATTAGGTACACCTAGCTAAAACTAAGTCAATCTAATACAAGTCCTGCAATAAATCCTCCCATCATGAAGGTTATAATGTTCAGTTTTTGTTGAAGCTGTTTTAGAGAGGTGTTGATTCAAGTTTATGATCATTATGATAACAGCTGTTTCTGTTATTGAGCCAACCCTCATTGATATAAATGGGATGGACAAAATAATATAAACACCTACAGTTCAACAGCACCACAAGCTACATCCTCCAAAATGACCAAAGGGTTTCCACATAATCAATGATTTAAGATGTCCTGTTTATGTGTTTGACACTCAGCAGGCAACCTGCAGAATCCACCATGATTTGAAATCTCCCAAAATAATTATTTAGGTGAGCATGTGCATAATAAGTGTAGGTAATCTGAAAATGAAAAGTATTCACACTGAAAAGATTGTGAAACCAGCTACTTCAAACTGAATGAAATTTCTCTCACAATGATCCGGTTTCTTCTGTTTGTTTACATAAACCTTTTATTCTGATTATTAGTGGAATACAGCAGCTTCATGCAGCTGCAGCTATGAAGGTCTGTTTGAGGTTTACAAAAGGTCTGATATTTGAAGATGTGATGAGATGATACATCTGTGGAAATTTAAAATGAAATGTACAAGTTATATGCTTATAAAAGGTACTATGACTTCAGACCAAGATTTAATGGCATAAAAGCAAAAATTGAAGGGTCAACCTGGGTCCGCTGCATCCGAACGTTTATGGGTATATATTTTCCATCCTCCTCTCCCTTCTTTGATTCAATACCTGTGGAAGGATAATTGAATAGTGTAATTCAAGTAAACAAAACAAAAAATAAACACTGTGTTCACTTGTTATCCATCGATACTCACCCTTCAGTTTTCTTTGGATCTGACATGCCAACGTTTTTATCTCCTCTCGAAGAGTCTGAAGCTCTTTCTTCATACCTAACCCAAGAGGAAGTCAACATATTCAGCACCCAAATGCCCCGTTTCAGAGGACTTGAAGTTTAAGTTCTTTATTTGTCATAGTGCTTGCTCATGGTGGGAACTGTTGGGTCTAGACCTGCTCTACTCGAAAAAGTGCCCTGAGATAACTTTGTTATGATATGGCGCTATATAAATAAAACTGAATTGAATATGCACAAAAATTACAGTGAAGCGTCAAAATTGTTGTTCTCAGGCTCCCTCCACCAATGCTCATACAAAAATGTACAAAAGAAAATCACACAAGTAAACGACAAATGATTTATGAAATATAACACTGAGGTCGGCAATTTGTAAACTATAGCAATCATTATTACTGTTCACTTAACGACTTCAATCTTTCAAATCGTTTCAATTATTTGTTGACTTTGCCCAGCTTCAAGCACTTGTCAGGCATGTTTTGCACTTTATGGATATGATCAGTACCCAGATCTGGACCGACTGATGGCCTAAACGAACACACTTACTCTCCTCTGGCAGCGCCACACCCAGCACAGTTTTCTGTTTGTTCTCAAGGTCAGACACCATCCTTCTGAGATTGCTCAGCCCCTCATGAATTTCTTGCACCTAAGAATGGGAAAGAAGTTGTAGTTTTGAAGTTATAGGCAGAAACATTGTTGATTATTCAATTGGTTGATCAACAGAAAATGAATCCACAACAATTTTGTTAATCAAAATGGTCGGACCAAACAAGCAGTCTTAGGACGACACTTCGGGGCTCTGAGAACTTGCAACGGGTAAGGTCACTATTTCTTAAACATTTTATAAACTAAACAATTGATCAATTTAATGAAACAATAATCAATATTAAAATAATTTGTTAGTTTCAGGCCTAGGGGCAATATCTTCTGTAATAGCACATAGGTTTGAAGCATGCCATCATTATGCACAGAATAGTATGTATGGGCTGCAACTAAAAATTATTTTCATTATCAGTTAAAAAGTTACTTTAAAAAGGTCTTTAATGTTAGATGAGTAATGAAATGTCCATCACAATTTCCTAAATCCCAAAGTGATGTTTACAAATAGCTTATCTTGTCCAACCAATAATCCAAAAGCCAAAGATATTAAAATCTATTATCATAGATGACTAAGAAAACTAGCAAATATTCACATTTCAGAAGTCAAAACCTGGGAATTGTTGGCATTATTGCTCCAACAGTATAGCAAGGACACTGGGCCCAGTAGAGACTGAGATGGTGACAAAACTAAATTTGGAAAGCGGCACAGTGTCAGACGAGACTGAGTCCATTTGACCATTTCTTCTACTTAAAGCCTCACTTGATATGAACCCTTTCCTCAGTTTAACAATGTAAACAAACATGCACACAAACATTCAAAAGCCTCTTTTCCTAAAAAAGAAAGAAAGTGGGTTATGTAGATAGAACTATAATTTGAGGCAAAAACTTTAAGCAAGTGACCTTTGGTGACCTATCATCTGTAGAAACTTGACCTTTTTAAAGAACGCTTCATTCTCCTTCTCCTCTTTGGCTGAAGAGGGTCCAGGTTTAATCATCAGGGCTTTGCCCTCCTCGTCCTCGTCTGAAGCCTCGGCATTCTGCAGTCAGATTGACAAAAATAAACACACAGAAATACAGTCAGTGCTTGTTTTCTTGTGTCTGAAGATCTTTCCATCTTAAGCACAACCAACTTATCAGCCCCAGCAGCCGTGCCCTGTCCCAGCCCGACATCCTTTAAGGAGAAAGGACTAAAACGGAAGTCGGAAATGAAATGTCGCTCAAATTAACATTCAGGCACGCAAACCTTTACACATTGTTATTGTAATCACTTTTTTAAAGTTTACTTTCATAGTCAAAGTTGTCACGGTAGAACACGTTAGCGGCCGTTACTCGACACAAGGAATGAACTTGGCTAAGTTAGCAGGCTAGCACGCTACTGCTAACGTTAGCCGTTTACTTTGAAACTCACATTTCCTAATTCTTTGGTTCGATCCCGCATTTTTCAGGGCGAAGCAGCCAGTCAGGTGTCAGAAACGCCGCGACTCTACGCCGAAGTAGGGTGTGTTGTTCCCGAGCAGAGAAACTAACAGTAGAAAATGTCAACGTTGCTCTACTGTCATTCAACAAGTAAACGCCAGTGCAACACTTCTTCTTCTGGTGCTCGTCGAATTGAAAGTCGACTCATTGGCGCCACCTGTGACAGCCGAGTGTAACTGCACACGGCAGATGCATAATTTCACATTTTTACAAGGATTTACAGTTTATTTATTATTATATTATTATTATTATTATGGATGTATTTTCCATGTTTATTTCATTCAACTCTGTCATATTGTTTGCTTGGTCTTTTTTTACGAATTTAAAATCTCTGAGTTTCTCTACATGGTGGTCTAAAATCTGTTTTTTTGTAACAGCAAATGAGCTGAATGTATCCTTCAACAGATTCAGCCTAGGACCCTCAGCTCCCCCCTCCTCCTCCCCAAGCCTCATAGACCCCACACTCTCCCTGCCCCCACTGTTGATTCTCAGATGACTCTGCAGTTGTGGGGTGTGTCAGGGATGGAGAGGAGACTGAGTACAGGGAACTGCTGGACTGCTTTGTGGCATGTGTGGGAACAACCACCTCCTCTTGAATGTGGCCAAGACAAAGGAGATGGTCATGGACTTCAGGAGGACCAGCACTATGTTGAACACCATCTCCATCCTGGGGGAAGAGGTGGAGGTGATGGAGGACTACAGATACCATCTTGACAATAGACTTGACTGGAAGTGCAACACTGAGGGACAGAGCAGACTTTACTTCTTGAGGAAGCTCAGGTCCTTTAACGTGTGTAGCAAGATATTGCATATCTTTTTTCCAGTCTGTTGTTGCAAGTGCAATTTTCTTCGCAGCTATCTGTTACACAAACTGCTCAGCATAATGGACAATGATTTACATCCCCTGCACAACCTACTGGTCAGACAGCAAAGCACTTTCAGTGGGAGGTTCCTGCAACTCTTCTGTAATAAGGACCGCTACAGGAAGTCATTCATGCCCACCGCAATATCTGTTTATAATGACTCCCCTCTGAGCAGGGAGAGGAGATTTATCCTCTGAGTGGCAATGGACAACATACTGATTTATATATATATATATATATATGTATATGTTAATTGTATTTTTCTTGTCAGTATTTTGCAACACTGAAATTTCCCCTTAGGGATTAATAAAGTCTATCTATCTATCTATCCATCTATCTATCTAGAAAACCCCACATTGTGTAACTTAAAACATATTTAAGGTAAACTACACTTTAGAATATAAAATTCTCAGAAAATGTTATAGATGGAAATGTCTGTTTTTGGCTGATCTAGTTAATTAAATACCTGACAAATTAAGAACTTTATAGGTAGGTTGTACCTGAGTGTATTGTCTTCTCAGTTCCAGTGTAATGCTGCATGTGGGCTACACCTGTGACAAGTCCAGACAGCGTCATCACTGCTGCTCCTGCAAATCAAACATAACAGAGCTACGCCAACAGTTTTCTACTTCACTCTGACAGCCACAAGATGATGCTATTTGCCTGCACAAACTGTATACTCCCACCAAGTGTAAATGTGATCATGCATGTGACTAGACATTGCAAAACATTTATTCAGATATTTCTGTTTAATCCAAATTGAATCCAAATATTCATTTAGTTAATTCATGATATGAAGTTGCAGTGGTGGAGGACGTATATTCAGATCCTTTACCTCATTAAACGTACTAATACCACACTGTAAACATACTCCATTACAAGTAAAAGTCCTGCACTGAAAATATTACTTGAGTAAAAGTACGTAAGTATAATTAGGAAAATGCACTTAAAGGATTAAAAGTAATTTAAATTTTAACTATTTTCTGAATTTGGTTTATACAAATTCAGAAAATAGTGAGAAACACCAATCACAATCACTGTCAGATAAATATAGTAGAGGCAAAAGTACAATATTTCCCTCTGGGATGTGGTGGAGTAGACAGTGGCATGAGAAGAAAATACCTCAAATTTGTACTTATGTACAGTAGCCTACTTGAGTGAACTTAATTACATTGTTAAGTAGTCAACTATTGCTACTGAGTACTATGAATCAGTAGTCAACATAGATGGAGGAGCTTAAACTATAAAAAAAAAAAGTGATACAATTAAGAGAATTAAAAGCTGTTTTCACTCTATGTGGCTCTGTGAAGAATAGATCTAAGTAAACTCCATTTCCCATAGTGCAACGGCGTGGACGTCGTGTCGACAGCGAGCTGTCAGTGCTGGGGGAGAGAGAGAGAGAAATCGGTCCAGCATCTCTGGAGCAGCGCAGCGGAGCGGAGCGGATGACAGAGACACGCAGTCCTCATTAGCAAAATGAGGAGGATTTAGCTCAATGTTTCCCCACCGCGATGCACAAACTGGATGTTTAAAGACTGAACTTCCTCGTCTGCCATAGATCAGCGGAGGAGATCTGACTTTATTCTATCAATGAGATATGTGGAGTGGCTCTACCGCCCGGTGGTAACGCAGAAAAACACAAGATGAAGAAGCAGTTCAACCGAATGAGACAGCTCGCCAACCAAACAGTGGGCAGGTAAGGGCTGAATTTATGAAATGACATGTATATAAACGACGCGTCCTCTGCTTTAATTGGCTCTGACTCAAAGCAGGAATTTGTCGCCTGTGTGTTCGGCTGCCAGCTTACAGTATTCACTCGATGGGCTTTTTGCTGCTCAGCTGGTTTGATTTGCACAAAGCATTAACTGTCAGTGTAGGTCACAGTTGCAGTGTGAACGTTGTGTGATTGATTGAGCTCAGCAGGGAGGAGCGTATCCGCACACAGATGAGGAGGGAGCGGACATGGTACCCAAGGAGCAGGGCTGCTGCCCGCTGACCAATAAAAGCAAAGGGCGGGAGTGGGGGTGGGGGGTAAGGACACATCACCCAGGGCTACTAATATGTCTGCAGTGACATGCCTATAAACATATGTTTATTTCACTCTTTTAATCAGGGAAGCACCATTACAGATCGACACAGATGTTTGTTCTAAATGTTTTACTTAAAGGGGATAAAATATGGATGCATCAAACACTGGATGAAGTATTCAAACATGGCATCCCATTCATTCTAAGGCAAAGCATTGGTCATTTATTTGTATAACATATTTAATAAACAAAAGAAGTTGCCTGACCATTATAAAACCTGGAAATAAAAGCATGGAGAATTTTTTTTATTTTTTATAAATCATGTTTGGACGCCAACCTCAGATTTTTGCTATGTTTTTAAAGGAACGTGCTTATTCACTTTCTTGCCGAGAGTTAGATGAGATCGATACCCCTCTCATGTCTGTGCACTAAATATGGAGCTAGAGCCAAGAGACGGTTAGCTGACAGGCTAGCTGTTTACCCTCGTTTCCATACTTTATGCTAAGCTAAGCTGACTGTCTCCTGGTTCTAGCTTCGTATTAAGCACACAGACACGAGAGCGGTATCAATCTTCTCATTTAACTCTCAGCAAGAAAGTGAAGAATTTAAGTTTAGTTTTGAGTCCAAAAACTAAATCAGAATTCTTGGTGTCATCCAAGATGTCTGATTTGGTTTTCAAGGACATGGAGTCAAGATTAGCACTGAGTCTGAAACTGAGACAATAATTGACAAACATTTCAAATGATTTCAGTTTTGTCTGTATTTAGCTAAAGTATAAGCAGGCACATTAAATCATTGATTTGTTGAATGCAGAGAAAATCTATGTGGGGCAGTAGTCACTTGGTGACAGAGCTATACGTACATTTGGGTGTCATCTGCGTAAGTATGATAGGTGATTTAATTATTTTGCATAATCTGGCTCAATGGAAGCATGTATTAATAAAAGAGGCCCAAGCATTGAGCCTTGGGGAACTCCAATAAATAATAATAATTCCAATAAAAACTGGTCACTCAAGTTTATATATATTCATTCACCTGTGTCCTTAATACACATTTATTTTAATGTGTTTTCTGACCGCCTGCATACATGAAGGACAACAAAAAAATGTATTGACGCAGCTCTTGATTGCTTTTTAAATATATATTTGGCCAGATCATTCAGATTGTGAGAATTCATAGTTGTTTTTGAATGTGTGTCATGCTCAGGATGTTTCTTTTGTACCGAATGTTTATGGCGACAAGTCTATCTGGGACCTACAACCTATAGCTACACCCCTAGGGACGCGAGCCATACCTGATGATTGTGGATTGTAATAACCCTGGAAATTCCAAATGCCCACGGACAAAATGACTATGACCGTTTGGTATCAAGCTTTAGAAAAGCTTTTCTAATCCTGGAAGTTAAAGTCCAAGTTCTATTTAGTGCCTCAGTAACTGCACCATTCAAACATGGTGACACACACAGTTAATGAATGTAGAAGTGATTAATCCTAGTAAATCCTGACTGCACGAAGCTGCATCAGATTGTATGCAAATGTTGGAATACTTTAGATTAATTTGCTTACGTTTATGTGATTTATTTGTTATCAGTGTGTCTGTTTTCCCTCTGAGACTTGATGCTACAGATACATCTAGAGTTTGTTAATCTCTCAGTCAGGACCTGAGGCTTGCTAAGTTATCGTCAAAAAACACATGACCCATTTTGGCTCCCATGGTTTGAAAACAAGCTCTATATGCCTGTTTTATCATGATCCTGTGTCTTTACTATGGAACTATGGGCAAGTGAATGGCAGTTTTCTTTCAGGAAGTCACAGGTATTGTAGCTTCTTTGAGACTGCAGGCCACACTGGACTGTGCAGGGAGGAATCACAATTCAGGTTGAAGAGGTGTAACTGCAGCTTAGTCCTCAATAGTCTTTGTCTCTTCTTCTATTTGACAACCCCACCCTTAGCTTGTAACTGAAAGCCAATGTCATATGTTGCCTTTGGCAATTTGGATCAGTGTTGTTTAACCCTTTGTAATTGTTGCATAACCTCAAAGCAGAATCATTGACATGATTCTCTCAGTTCAGTCAACATCTACAAACCCGTCAAATCAGAAAACAGGTTGATTTGCCTGCCTTAAGAACTTGCTCCAGGTTTATTATAAAGCACACATTGCTCAGGTGTTTGTAAGTGCAGTCTAAACCTGTTTGTTTTGCTTGGCCGATAGCAGTAACCGTCGATGCTGGCACACCTAAGGGATTTTGTGTCAAGCTATCTTCTACCTCGGTCACCCACACTCAGACTACAGGCAGAGGTGCTGATTCAAATCAATGAAAAAGGTATTACTGCAGCTAATGCCCAACAGAGTGAACTTGGCAGAGGTATCAGAGATCCTTGGAGGACATTTGCCCATTGCTAAAAAATTACTGGAATTGTGCCTTACTGGAGCTCGAAGGGACAAAAGCTGTAATGCACTTTAACAGATAAAACCAACCAATTATTTGTAGGTATATAAACATAAAACTGTGTGTGTGTGTGTGGGTGGATGTGCAAAGCCATGTGCTTGTTTATTTCCCCTCATCTGCCTGAGAGCACCAGAGCCCATTGAGGCGGAACATCCTGGTAATGAGTTCTCACCTGTATCATAAGAAGCAGAACAGCAGGGACAATTAGTCATATTTAGAGGGTAGAGCCTCCAATATGACGCCTCACTGCTGGCCAGTGGCCACACAGGTAATTGGTGATATTTCCCCCATGACCTTGGCAGCCCGCATCACCTGGTTTGTGTTGAAGGTTGCAGGTTCCTTATGTCCCACAGATTTAAGAATAATAAACTACACAAACCAAATGTTTTAGACAATTTGCAGTGTTGCCAGGTGTTTTTGTATTCATTTAGCCCTTTGTACAATGTGTGATCAATAATTTCTAAATGTATGCTAATTATGACATGATAATTAAATTTTTCCCCTGTAACAGTGAAGTGGTATAGAGCTGATTTACCTTTAACCAGGTAAAAAAAATCTCAGTGAGATGTTTTTCCTGGCCAAAAGGGGCAGCATAAGAACATTGTTACAACAATAAATACAATACAGAAAACATAAGTAGGCTAAGACAGTCACCAGCTACCAAAGAGTGTAAATAATATCTAGTTAGGATGCATGAACAGGTATGAGAGAAGCCATTAGAACCAAACACATTGACCAGGAGTGCTATTTTCCAGATCCTTTAAAATTGAATTCACCATAAGTAATTAGCTTTGACGATTTGTACATTGTTCCAGGTGAAAGGGACGTTTTTTGTTTTTTACTGCCAACAAGTAGTGTGGCACATAAAACGTTTAGTGTTTTAATGTATTAAACAAACAAGATATAATGTGTTATTTGTCTTCTGGCTGCAGCTTCATATATTTAACGTACAGACATGAGAGTGATATCAATCTTCTCATCTAACCCTCTGCAAGAAGGCGAATAAGCATATTTCCCCATACTGAACTATTCCTTTAACTATGTCAGTAATGTATTAAAACTGAAAACTAATCCCAGATCAAATCACGTCTCAGCTGAACTTTTGTCGCCGCTGACATCTGGTTATTTTGAAGTTTTGTCTGGTATTATCCATTTCATTATCTATACCACTTATCCTCAGAGGGTCACGGGGGGGGCTGGAGCCAATCCCAGCTAACGTTGGGCGAGAGGCAGGGTACACCCTGGACTGGTCGCCAGTCACAGGGCTGACACACAGAGACAGACAAACATTCACACTCACACCTATGGGCAATTTAGGATCATCAATTAACCTAACCTGCATGTCTTTGGATGATGGGAGGAAGCCAGAGTACCCGGAGAGAACCCACGCAGACACGAGGAGAACATGCAGACTCTACACAGAAAGGCCCCAGCCGACCGGTGGGTTCAAACCCAGACGCTTTGGCACAGTCTGGTTTGAATGTACGATAGTTTGCTCTCATATATACGATCATTCTGGAGTATTTGATGATGAGATGAGACGCTCATACAATACCATATCGGAGTCATTCACGCCAAACCTTTTTATTCACTTATTTTGCCTTTAAAGAAAAATGATTTACAATTCAGTGAGCCTCTCAAAATGCTTCCTGAATTTGTGTAACTTGGGCACAGAAATTTTAATATATTATATTAAAATATTCTAAATATATAGTTAATTTCAGAAGTGTATCTAATTCAATTGTATTGTTTTTCTTCATCAAGTGTATTTAAAACGTACCTAACAAGCTCATTTGTTCCATTCACATTTTTATTTTGGTGCAGGGATTTGATTTGGATTGTAGCAAAGGGACTGAAATTTAAAGTTTTGGAGTATTTATATGCCTTGTCTATTTTCTCTGCCTTTCTACTAGAGCAACATTTGGAGCTCCTAAAATGCCCATCTGTCTTTATAGTGTAGGAAACATGCACATGAGCATCCTCAAACTAATGAAGCATCTCCCTTCAGGACGACAGTGCTGCATTGCTCCAGTTAAGGATATAGGTCAAGAGAGGTTCAGACACAGTTAAATTCATCTCTAAAACAGTCAGCCTGCACCATTAATCCTGTGTAAACTGTGCGACTGAATGAAAATGTGTAACTCTCTGTGAGCACAGCAAGGTTATGGCAGGAAGGGGACAGGCTTAATCCTCTTTTGGCTCTGTCACTTCTACTGCAGAGTATTTTTAACTCATCTTCTCATTCACATTTTTGTGTTGGTGATAAACAAAAGACGCTTGTTATTTGACTTCACAGTTTGTAAACAGAAAAGTGTCTTAATAAAAACAGGTTTCCTCCTGGAAAGCAGAAAATAGATGTTAGTCCAGGTTCAGCAAAGGAAGCGGAAGAATGTCAAGGTGAGATAAAACTGAAAACAGAAAGAATCTATTAAAGAGATGTTAGAAAATTGGTTTCTAATCTCCATCAACAGGCTGGGAAATTGTTTCTTATTGTCACTGTGGAGCGTTCAGGCTGCAGCCGACAAAACCCCAGAAAGTATTGTTTGTATTTGCTAAAACCATTATCAACTGTCAGTCCGTTAGATTGACGAGAGCACAGTAAATTGCACATTTTTCATAGCAAAAAAAGAGGTATGCCCTTAATGGCTTCATTATTTTTGGTTCTTCATTTCATGCATTATTATTTCCCCAGTCATATTCTAGGCTGCAGGAACAAATAGTGACTTTATGACTGATGGATGGAGCTGCAACCAATGATTCTTGTGGTTTTTTGCTGTTCACGCCGAGCTTGATTGTTCCTCTCGGTCTCCCTTCAATGAAACCTGAGGAATAACTTGTGGAACCAGCAACGCTTGTTAGGCTTTACACAACATGGTGACAGCAGGAGGGAGGAAGGCGGGATGTGTTGCCCTGCAGTGCCCACAGGCCTCTGCTCCTGTCTGTGACACAGTTTAATCTGACGGGCAAGTCGCTGCTGCTCGGAGCAGAAAGCCGAACAGTTTGATGCAGAGAGGTTCATGGAAGAAGGAACAAGATTCAGGCACTGAGTAAAACTTCCCCCATTTATATTGTTGGCTGGATCGGACATTGTCCTATAGGCACACACAGCATTGCTGAAGACTTGACATGCTAATCATCATCACATCAAGTCTGCAAGAGCGCTGGGCCATGAGTAGGTGGGACACAATGCACTAAATGAGACAGGACTTCAGACCTCACTTTTGTGTCCATGGATATGAACAGCACAGTAGGGGTGCAACTAACGATTATTATCATTGTCGATTAATGTGCCGATTATTTTCACAATTAATCGTTTAGTCTATACATATATTTCCCAGAGCCAGTCCAGAACCCAAAGACTCTTCATTTACTGTCAGAAATGACAAAGAAAAGTAGCAAATCCTCACATTTAAGACGCTGGAACCAGCAAATGTTTGACTTTTTTGCTTGAAAAATGACTGAAACAATTAATCGGTTATCAAATAGTTGGCAATATTGACAATGACAATTTATGCAAGATATGCGCAGGGGTCTGCTGCTTGAGCCTCATAATCAGACTAACAGTCTGATGTTGCGTTCAAGTTTGCCCATTTATGTTGGGGAGTTGGTGATATTTTGCCCTAATCATGAATCTAGTTGTGAGTGACTGTACCATACACTACACTTTCAGTCAACATGGAAGCTGTGGTAGCGGTTGAAAGGAGCAGTTAACTTAGTGGTTACTTCTGTACGTTGACTTACAGCAACCTGTATATCTGCGTTCATCTGCTTGTCACCATTTTTGTGGCAATTTGTCCATCACAAATTTTCAGTGACACAGGAAGATGACATCCTAATTCCTAAACTCACCTATAAAGCTCTGATTGGCTTGATGTCAGTGAACACAACACCAGACCTATTTGAATTGCTGGAAAAATCAGAGGTGTGGTGCAACAATTCAGAGTTCAATTCAGAGTCTGAATCTTTTTACACAGTGTAACAATGGTTGATATGCACAGTAAAACCTTCCTTTTGCATGAACATTAACATTGATAATATTATATTCACATCAAACCCTCAACTGAGGATCTTCACATCATAGGTATGATTATGAACCAACTTTTGTCTGTCAAACTCTGCAGATTAAAACAAACAAATGCAAAATATTAGCAAAGATTCTCTAAATATTCATTCAAAACATGGTACATTGGGGCTTCCTAGCTGTCCTAGCCTATAGATAATAATTATCATTTCTTTTCTCCTACATTGTCTCATCCATATTGTAATTATTGGTAATATTCCAAGCTGACTTCATTTATCGTGGATTTGAACGCCCCCGTTAAGACTACAAGTCTGCAAGGAAGTCCATACATTTGGATTCAGCCTCTGTGTCTGTGTGTGGGTGTAGGGGTCCTCATGGGTGCTAAGTCCAGACTTGTATCCCCAACAGTCCCTGACCTCCTGCTGCCTGGATGTCTCATTGGCCGCCCTCCAGACACACTGTTGTCACGACCCTGTTGACAGCCCATCAGGGCTGAGCTGCAGTGTTTTGTTCTTGAAGAGAGAAATTCCCCATTTGGCTTCCTGTTATTTACAAATAAGGAGCTCCTGTTTTGTGTATATACATCAGATTAGTACAAATGGCTCCATAAGAGGTGAACATAAATTATGCAGATCTTCTCGTCTGTCGGACCGTTCAGTTGAAAGATAATGAACCCATTTGTCAAACGTGGTGCTGTATGTGTGTGTGCTAATTCCGACAACATCATCAGGATTTGATAATTGATTGCCCTTTATGTGGAGCATAATTAGTATTCATAGCGAGGCTATACGTTACACACTGAATACAGTGGGAATATGCAGTCCTGGGAGCAGAATGAAATAATTCAAGTTGGTGTTAATTGTAGCCTAGTCTCTGCGTGGCTGCCACAAGCTGCTCGGGGTCAAAAGGTAAAGAAGGAGAGACAGGATTAACCTGACATGGATGACATTATATTTACAGCGTGAAGTGTTGCGTCCTGTGTTGGGTCCTTTGAGGTGTTGATTCGCAGTGGGTGGGAGAGGTTTTATTATGAGCATCATTGCAGGCATTACTGATGCTAGCAGCCTGCTATAGAGTGATGAGGAAGAAGCACACACTGAAAGATGTAGTTTGATATTTTGGGAAATATCATATATTTGCTTTCTTTTGGAGCGTGAGATGAGGAGATGTCAGTCAGGACGTGGTTAGCGCAGCTTAGCATAAAGACTGGAAAAAGAGGGTGAAACTAGCTAGCCTGGCTCTGCTGTCCAAAGTGGAAAAAATATACCTACTAAAATCTCTAAAGCTCACTAATTAATATGTTGCATATTGTTTGTTTAACCTGTACACAAACACAAATTTAGAAAATTTCAATTTGTGATTTATACAATCTGAATCAGACTGTCGGTGGTGAAGTTGCATTGTGGGTAATGTAGGCACCAGTTTGGACAAGGAAGAAAAAAGAGGATATCTGGTTCTGCTGCATCGATTTGAAGAAATCACTGTTATGGGAGTGCTATGCTAAATCTGTGGAGTAGTCTTTTGAGAAAAATTGCAATTTGATATTTCCCTCATATACAGATCCTCATGGACAGATTATGAGACAACGGGCCCCTGGGCACAGACATGTTAAAGACCCACCACCTCTCCCACATAGGAGCAAGACCCCTCCAAGACTGAAAGAGGCACAAAACAACAACAAACAACACAGAGGTTTTACGTCTCTTTGTGGTCGTTGTGCGTCTCTTTCTAGCTGTTTTGCATCTCTTTGTGGTTGTTTGACTATCCAACAGGAAACATTAACTGTCACTGCAAACAGAGGCTCTGGGGCCCCCCTGACCTCTTTGATCACTTGGGCCCCTGAGTCTGTGCCCGGTTGGCCCGTTGAGTAATTCATCCATGCTTCTGTCCTACTTTGATTGGAAATTCATAATGTCAGTAATTTGATAGATTTGAATTGAGCAGCCTCTCTCAACCTCTTCATACACACAGACATACACTTTCATGCCAAGAACACACACAGACATTTCCACCTCTCCTCCTCTTCCTCCTCCTCTTCACTCATGAGTTTTCTCCCCTTGCTTGCCTCACATTTACCTGCCTCTCCTGTCTCTCTCATTCTTCACGGTTATCTCTCTTTTTTGATGTCCTCTGTAGCCTCTCTATCCTCCAGCATAAACTTTACTTTGGAAAAGCGCAGCACGTTCTGAAGCGATGCTATGACAGTTCTGCCCTGAAGGTAATTAGCATAGAAAGAGGAGATGATGGGGTGGCTCTTTTGACAAAAATAGCTTTCTTTGACACAATGGCTGAGGTGTATGATTATATATTCACCTTGTGCTACACTGAATCTCATAGAACTGGATCATGTCCCAGATTTAATTACCTGACGGTGTTAATAATCCTGCAAATCAGCAGTAGAATTTGCGTTTAAAGAGGAATAAAAAAGCATTACTGACATGTTATCTGGACTTGTCTGTCAATGCTCTTCTGGGACATCAGGTTTTTGGGTGAAACCGAGGGAGTCACCAAGGGAGATGTCATTGCCAGTGGAGAGTTATCAAAGTCACTGGAGTGTGATGATGCTTCGGGTTGTTGCTGAGCCACAGAGGAGCTGACAGACAGATGCCCAACCTCCTCGGCTCTGCTGCTGCTGATGATGATGATGACAGCATGGCATTTAGAAAATATTTTTTCTTATATACAAAGTTTGGAAATCAACCAAAAGGATGTTTCTGACCTGCCAGTTTCTACTAAAATATAGAAGCAAGGAGGGTGTTTTACATCTTTAAAATTGTATTCAGATCTTTTTCTTAAGTAAACGTAGCAATACCACAGAGTAGAAATATTCTGTTACAAGTGAAAGTCCTGCATTCAAACATTACTAGCACAAATGTATTAGCAACAAGATATACTTAAAGTTAAGAAAAGTAATAGTACTCATTATGCAGAATGGCCCATTTCAGAATAATATTATTGCATTATAATTATTGATGATATGATGTGCACATCACTTTAATGTTGCTGGTAAATGTGGAGCTAATTTTAATTACTTTATACAATGCTGGGGGTAGCTTGTGTATGTCCCCTAGAGATCAATACTTATCAAATTTTAACCTATAATAATACATCATAATTTATTTGTTGATTATATTTTGTGTTATGAATATGCAAAGTAACTAAAGTGATCAAAAAAATGTAGTGGAGGAAAAAGTACAATATTTGCCTCTGAATTAGTGTACTTGGAGTACAAGTATTAAGTAGCAGAAAATGGACATACTCAAGTAAAGTAGAAGTACCTCAAAATTGTACATAAGTACAGTACTTGAGTAATTGTACCTCGTTACGTAAGTTGTTCTCTTTTATAACACTTGTCACTATTCATAGGATTTTATTTTACCAACACTTTGGGGACAGTCATGAGAACACACATTTGTGTCTGTGGTGTGTTAAAATGTCAGAGATGCACGTAAGAGATTCAGTTCTCTGACTAGATGTACGTATTGTTGTTGAAGAAGAGAGAGAGCTGGCAGGAGACCAACGTACAGTAGATGTTGAGTGATTTGGAGATTCATGTGTCAGTGGTCTGACTGTATGGCATCGCCAGGTTTCAACCAGCACTACAGTGCAGTCCGGTATAATAACACAGCCTTATGAACAGTAAGTTGAATCAAGACGTCTCTGAATCTGTCTCAACAAAAATAGATCATTAGCAAAGGAAGCATTTATTGAGGACTTTCGTACTGGATTGTAATATATTTTAAGGTGTTTCTGGTACTTTGTCCTGCACATTGTTGTTCACATTAGTGCAAAGACAAATAGTTGGTTAATTGATCATTCACTGGTTCTTAAATGTTTGGATTCACAGCTTTTCTCAGTTTTGTATCATTGTAAACTGAATACCTTTGTGTTTTGGACTGTTGTTTGGACCAACAGTCGGTGATCCAGTTCATCCCAAAGGTGTTGGATGGCGTTGAGGTCAGGGCTCTGTGCAGGCCAGTCAAGTTCTTCCACATCAGACTGGGAAAACCATTTCTTTCTGGGGCTGTCTTTGTACACAGAAAGATTGTCATGATGAAACAGGAAAGAGATAAGTGCAAACTGTTGTCACAAAGTTCTCTGAAATATCATAGTACTGTATGCTGTAACATTAATTTGAAGTAAGGGGGCCACACTATGAAAAACTATTCCAGACTGACAGTAAACACAAGGACAGGGGTGTCCACATACTTTTGGCCACATAGTGTATTCAATACCAGCATGCATGAAGATAGTCTGGCAGCATAAAAAAGTATAGAAAGTCCTGTTTTTGTGTGTGTGTGTGTGTGTGTGTGTGTGAGAGAGAGAGAGAGAGAGAGAGAGAAACCACATGGCGTCCTGTGATACGCCTATGCTGCCACGGCAACCGGCATCCCTCAGTTCTGTTGTCGCTGACATCACCCACCCAGTCACGAGTGCACTCCACCTTTCCCACCACCGCTGAGCTGTCCTGGAAACATTAGCTCAGCTGTGACAGGGTCCCACCTCGCTTTAAAAACAGCCTGCAGCCTCTGCGGACTATTAAAACACCCTCAGCTGAAACCCGAGTGCTTCATCAACATGCGAGCACAGCCTGAGCAGGTCAGGAAATGACATCACATGGAGGGGGGGGGGGGGGTGAACACTGCCAGAGCTCTTGCAGTATTTTCACTGTTGGAATGGAAACTAATTGGGAGCCTGTTATAGAATATGATGTGCATGCTGATGTCTCATTCAGAGCTGTCAGGTTGAGTGTCGCCGAGCTGCCAATCGAGGTCCCAGAGAAAACACACCGCGTCAACATCCCTGATGCAAATGGGACTGCTCCTGTTGATGAGGGATGGTCCGAGGCGGCCATGAGTAAACATTTCTAAACCGTGATGGAGTGCAGCTTGGGGAGACATCTGTTTCAGAGGTTTTCATACTGTGACGTGAGGCAATGATGAGGTGAAAGGGACAGGTATATGCAGCAACAGGAAGTTAGTTATTGTAATATGGCCCACTGATTTGGACCACTTGTCAACACCTGTGTGTCACAGCAGTGTCTGTGACACACAGCTCATGGAGGCAATTATGGCACTTTAAAACACTTAACCCCTGATTGCTGCAATTTGCATAAAAATTGTACTTCTTCTCAGAGACATAACTCAGTCAAATCAGAACCCACAGACATAATACACATATTTTTACATTCAGTGTGGCTTACCCTTTGAGATGTCATTCTCTTCAATGTAATTAATTGTGAATAAATGTCCATAAATCCACTCATAAATCATAAAAAAGGTGCTCCTTGTAGCTCCAGAACTTCACTGAGAATCCTCACATTTTACAGTTTTCTTCAGTATCAAAGTAATCCGGTCATAAATGTCTGTGCATTCATGGGTACACTGCAAAAAGGATCTGCTAACAGCTAATTCAGCACACTTTTAATGTAAGAGATATAGGCGAAAAAAACATTTGTAGTTGTAGCCCACAGCCAGCTGTTCTGATTCTGTATGACAGGGGGCCACAGTACCTGATCTGTTTGAACTCTCCTCTGTTGTCAAGCACATTGGAGACAACATGGTTAAACTCTCCCTGCTCAGCTGTGCTCACATCCAGCAATGAGCCTGAGAGCAGGCCGTATGAAATAACCCGTTCAGTCGATGGAGTAGAGAAGCCATCCTCGTTATTTACACATTATCTTGTGCAGCCGGCTCTCTCAGAAAGAGCCAGACTCGCACTCTAATGGGAAAGATTTTTTACTCCTCTTTTGTTACTTCCCTCTGCCTCAGCATATCCGTCTTCAGAGAGATTTTTCTCTTCCTGCAGTGAGAGGCTTTGGCCTGTGCAGCCTCTCAGCGGAGGATGATTGAGACAAGCCATCTCAGACAGGGAAATGATGCAGCAAGCATTGTTTTCATTTCCTAGGTTCAACAGATAATTGAAAGGGAAAGGGTAATCACTGCAAATATTACACAAATTACATCATATTGTTTTAGATAGCTTGGCTAATTTCTATAGTAAAATTAAACTTTCTTTGCGAGTGTGTATGTAGGTTTGTTTGTGTAGTTTCCTATAGAGATAATTCATCTTCAGCATAACCGTATGAGCCAACCAGCAGGTGAAAAGGTGACCTGGTGGCTGGAGAAATTGTTCTGCATGATCAAAACAATCAACACTGATCATCTACAAGCTCCAAATGGTCTACAGTTATAACATGTAAATTTGCTTCAGTGTGAAATATGTAGCAACTAATTTCTAATCAGAAAGGTGGCAATTGGGGTTCTTTACCTCCTTAAATACCCATCATTGTACAAAATGAAAGTCTGTCTGAGCGTCAGAATAAAAAACACTTCGCTGTTTGAAGGTGTGGCCAAAAAGCAGCTGCGCTAGCTTCTTCTACTGTACCTGTTGCCTTGTTGCCACCACTCCTATTTATCTATGTCTGTTAAACTTTAATGGGAAGTCAAATCCCCAGAGCTCAGGTGTCTATGTCACTGCAGTGTTAGATGAGGGGCAGGGGTGAAGAGGACAACTTCACATGCATAAGGAGGGAGTCTTGTCCACTTTGTGGAACTTGTCCACTTGTGGAACTTGTGTGGACTTTGTGTGTTTTGTTGTCATCTCATTATTTCAAACTATTAAAATATAAGTCTGGTGATATTCTATATTTTTATTATTGTCAACAAATCCTGTGAAAACACCAAAATCAACAATGAATCCTTCCAACAAGTATTGTGTGTGTATCAAAGCCTGATGTATCTTCTTCTTCTGTGCCATAAAGCCCCATTGTTGTCCAGAAACTATTAAAAACACATCAATGAACCTCACTGTCGCAGTGGGTGACATGTTCCTTCATTACCATGAACACACACACTGTAGTTGATTTGGACTCAATCCCACACACACTGTCCTGCTGCCCCAAATACTCATTAGAGCACCAAATGTGGATTAAGCCACAGCTGAAAGTAGTCCCCAGCAAATGCACTATTTCCTCCTGTTTTAGTAACGTTTGCTAAAAACTACAGTGAGCAGCTGTTTTAGGAAATTAGTCTTTTGTAGAAATGAAACCATATATTTATGAGCTGTCTATAGCAGTATACCTATACTCAGTTATATACTGCTAGGTAGCTTAATCTATAATAATACATTATCATTTCTTTATTTATTATATTTTGTATTAATAATCTGAATCTCCCCGAACAGTTTAACTTTATTCTTTGTACTTTTTTAGTATTTTGTTTTTATCCTAGTATATTCTAGTATCCTAGTATTTTTTAAACCCTTGTTGTTTTGTTTTAGTACTTGTATATGCCACCACCGGGGTCTGAGAGAAACGATCCTCTATAATTCCTGTACATTTGGCAGAATTGACAATAAAGTTGATTTTGACTAATCTGAAAAGTATCTTGTAACTACAGCTATCAAAGAAATGGAGTAAAAAGTACCATATTTCCCTCTGAATTGTAATGGAGTCGAAGTATAAAGTAGCATAACGTGGAATTACTCAAGTAAAGTACAAGTACTTCAAAATTGTACTTAAGTACAGTACTTGAGCAAATGTGTACTTAGTTACTTTCCACCACTGACTAGATCCCCCTGCACTCTGCTTCAACATATTGAGTGCTATTATTGAACAATCACTGTTCGGGGTAAGGGGTTTAATGAACTACATTTTTGTGAATATTTAGTGAA
This sequence comes from Macquaria australasica, assembly GCA_005408345.1. Lineage (NCBI taxonomy): Eukaryota > Metazoa > Chordata > Actinopteri > Centrarchiformes > Percichthyidae > Macquaria > Macquaria australasica. Next base: position 26,481 of record SEMN01001203.1, on the reverse strand, counting down.
TATGATCACATGAAAAAAATAATTTATTCTGAGAACACAAGGTGCCATCACAAAGGATCGTCTGATGATCGTCTGGCTGGTAATCATGGCTCAGTGGATAGATGGCGAGATAGTTGGTGTCTGTCTGAAGGGAACAGAGGAGTTGAGAGCTTCTTTTCTTACCTTCTTCTCCCGACATTAACTCCTTCAGTTAGAGTCCCAGTGCTCCTCAGCCGTAGATCACTTTAATAGGCCTCAACCCACACGGCCTCATTTCCGCGCAGGAACTTCATGGCAACAGTTGAGTCATTTAGTCAGGGAGCTGCTGAGATGATGATGTAAACATGCTGATAGTGTAGGTGACTTAACCAAGTGTAATTATGACGGAGGCTGAGTGTGTCTGAGGTAATTCTGGCTTTAAACGTTTGGCTTTATCTGTGTCACACCTCTCTCTCTCTCTCTCTCTCTCTCTCTCTCTCTCTCTCTCTCTCTCTCTCTCTCTCTCTCTCTCTCTCTCTCTCTCGAGTTGTCATAAAATACTGTCCTGCTTTGAAAAATGAAATTGATTTTGGCCTTTCTCATAATATTATCTTCCAGTATAACAAACACAAACACACTGGCAGTTAAACCAATGCTGACTGCATGTTAATTTGAATTTGAATTGTCAGGTTTTTCAGGATTGGCAAAGACGAGTGCCAGCTGCAGTTAATCTTTCCTCCTCTGCAGGTGTCCCTCAAAAGTCTCTAGTCTTCACACCTCGTAAACAGCAGTAAAGCTTCTAATCTGCTAACTGAGCTTTTCAGCCCAAACCACAGCAGTTGTCCATAATAAAGTGTTATTTCTGGCCAGAAGTGGGTGAACAGAGCTAATCGTCCTCATACAAAATGCAAATGGTTCTGCTCCTTTTTTGGGGGAGTTCATTGCCAGTAAAGTAGAGAAAGTGGGACAAACTCAAAAACACACTTATCATTAGTCTGGATGTGGATCAGGATGCTTTACCTTTAAATTCTTCTTTTAATAAACAAGTTTAGGTCAAACTAAAATACCCACTCTTGTCCTTCTTTTTGTGGATAAAAAGTAACACATTACTGTTATTACTTACCAACTAATGACTTTGTATATGGTATTGCTGCTTAATTCTCTGTAACTGCCTGACAGTTAAATTGCTATGCTTGCATTATAGATGTAAAACATATATACAAGTATTTAATTGCCTTTTTATTGAAGATTGAATATTTAAGGAACTACAGACATCATTTCATGAATCCTTCAGAATAACTGATAATCAAAGTCATACTTTATACTGTGACAACAGAGGAGACTTTGAAATGAAGATGGTTGCCTGCATATTCTGTTATATACGGATTTGGACAGCTTCAAGTAGTAGTTTTATGTACTTTTAACAAAACATTTAATGCATAATTCTGTCAGTACATTGTTCTGCCCACATCAAAATACATTGGCAGCTTGGTTGGTTTCCATAGGAATGAATTCTGAATTAAACATGCTGGCATAATGTTCTTTGGGAGTGTGTTAAAGTGCAATGAATCACACATTTTGTGATCCACCCTGCTCTAAAGCATTGCAGCATACCCACAGACAAGGTTCCTGCTGTGAACCTTCACGTCCAAACCACTGCACAAAGTAACAGAGTCAAATACAGGTTGACAACAGACAGACGAGCAGTTCAAGTGTGATCCAGACATTTTATCATACACCTGACGACACACTGCTCCCCCCAGGAGTGTGTTTTTACAAACAGGGTAACCTCAGACAGCACTGAGACTGTGCAACACCCCTCCTCGACTCCCCTCTGTGTGAGTTGTTTGTGTTCCCAGTGTTGACAAGATGCCTCTTATTTTAGCTCTATGAACTCTTCTTACCCTCTCTTCATAAATAAGTTTTGGCCTAGAGCAATCAGCAGAGCGGCTCTGCGATAAGATGGCTTAGTGGCACATAAAGATGACACTACTGATAACATGATGCCTATGTAACAAGCCATCACACAACAGGGATGCAGTTAGCCCCCATACTGGTTCTTCTTGAGCCTTGGAAATTAATTGGACTCCTTGTCTCTGTCGCTTAGTTTAGCAGATCAGCTTTTGGTTGGCATTGGCAACTGATAACACCAAGGAAAGATTATTCTTATACCCAGGGTAATGAATGGGGTAAATGTTTGGATCAAAATGGTAGAGATCCCTGAATAAATGTCATAGATCAGGGGATGAAACAAAGAAGAAAGACCCATATCAATATATTTACGCATGTCAGATTTTTGTCAGTTATCATGTAAAAAATACCAAGCATTTTTGTATCTGGTTTCTCAAATGTGAGATTTTGCTTCTTTTCTATTTCGCATCATTGTAAATTGAGCCACTTTGGGGTTTTGAACTGTTTAACAGAATAAATAAGCTATTTTAAGACATCACTTTGCATTCTAGTTTCTGCTGATGAACATTTGTCATTATTTTTGTCATTTTATAGACTAAAATAAAATAAAAGAATCATGGACAAAATGATGTATAGGCAAGGCAAGTTTATTTGTATAGCATCTTTTAACAATGACAAGTGTTGGCATAAAAAGGCATTAAGATATAAAAGAAGCACAAGACAATATAAAAAGAACACATTATAAATAAGGTTTATAAACAATAAAATAAAATAGAAGATGAAAATTGAATTAAACAGAATAAACAGAACCATAAAAATGTCCAGTTACAGTGCAGTGAGATAAATGAATAGCCCCAAATTTAACCAAATTTTAAATGTGTAAATCTATACATTAATCAGTTATTAAAAGAATTGTTAATTTCAGCTTTAGATGCAAATGTAGTTTCAGACTGCATTGAAACCATCTTAAACTCCTAAAAGTAACTAAAATCTGCAGAAATCTGCACACTCAACTGTTGATTCTCAGTGGGATTAGCAGCTAGCAACCGTGTCACATTACACTCAGTCATTTGATTCAGTGTTAATAAAAAAAATAAAAGCTCATTGTTTTAATCTGCATTGTTAAATTTAAATCACACATACCTACAATGATGGATTAATTTAACCACGAGTGGTTAAACGAGTGGAAGTGGTTTGGCACTCAGCAGCTGAGTCATAAAAGGGAACTCCTACTCAGCTGGCTCCAGGAAACACCCCGACTCCACTGAAGAGAAGAGGAAAACTTCCAACTTCTTTCTTGAAACACAAAATTATAAACATTTATCCACAAGAAGGTTAGGTCTCAGAAGGCAGAAGGCTTAAAGTGTTTATGGGCGTGTTTGTTTTGATTACCTTTAGACTATCACGATGGGCTGCATTGGTGGGAGCATGTTGTTTCAGGGATCAGTGCACTGTAGAAATATAGAAGTTGAGAAAACTCAAAGAAATAATGCAGAGTTTGTCAAGAATTGTTAGATTTAATTTCCAATTGTATTTATTTATTCCAGTTGTATTGACACTGCCCTAATCATTACAACTTTTTCTGTATACTGTAAAACATCATACAGAAATTAATCTCTTATCATTAACTGAATGCAAATACATAAGTTTTTTTAATGAGTTAATTCAACTAGTTTTCATTTTTTTCAAACCACTTTTAACAGAAAAGTGTTTCAGAGTGTTTTCAGTGTGTCAGAACTTTTAAACGCAAGATCTTCTGCCTTGAAGTCTTTTGACTTTAAATGATGAGTTGAATGAATCTACTGTTGAGAGTTCACTCAACTCCAAACATTTAAGTTTCTAAAGAAACATTATCAGCATATCAACTGACCCAACATGCGTTGTTTGAGATTTAAAAATATCCAGAGACACTTGTTTTTTGTTTGATTCATTATGAAAACTTGCTGCTGTGTGAATTAAGTCATGGCTGTTCCTTCTCATAATAATGAAAACAATGCAAACCACCATGAATGTTAGTTTTGAATTTAGTCCCGTACGTTTCTGATTTAATAAAGTTACAGGGAGTGGCCTCACATGTTGTCTTTGTACTAACTCTGGTACAAACTGGCTCAAACAGCAGCAGCCACAGCCACAGTTATGAAGAGCCACACTGACTCTTCATAACTGAGAAAATGTAACTGGAAAACAAATCCAACTGTAACATTTGTCAGTGTGACAAGTTGTTGATTCAACTTAATATCTTAAGTTTAATGAACTTGTTTTCTCAGGTTTAGTTAACTTAACTTGGCTGGTTTTACATTTTCACAATGCATGAGCAGAGTTTGAATTAATTATTCACTATTCACTATCACTATAGTTCAGTTAACTCATGATTTTAAAGCAGCAGGGGAACTTTTTTTTAATTAAACCATCTTAAACTATTTTACAGTGTCCTGCTGACAGCCACATCCTAACATGGATGAGTAGGTTTTGAAATTTGTGGCTCAAATGTGTTAGAGATTGGGGTTGACTGCCTTAACTTGAACCTCTACATCAGGCCTCACCCTTTAACTAAAGACTTCAGGCAGTTGACAGTAAACCTAAACTAAACTTAAAACTTTTGAATTCTTAAATCTTGTAAATCCTTGGTTGTGTAGGTTTGGCTTAGAATTTAACAAAGTTAAACAAATGCTAAGCCATATCTGTGGCACAGATACCCTGCTGTGTAATGAGACTTTTCCCTCATTGTTCACAATAGACCTTCCTCTTCCTTTCAGGAATGACAAATCTCTGGTTCAATGATGCCTGTGTAGCTACTGCGTTATAGATACATGCTGTTTGTCATGCATAGAGGGTTCATGTCACTCCATACATCTCTTTGTCAACCTTTTGTAACCGTGACGGCAGCTGTTGAGCTGATTTACCATCTCCATGTGTCATCATAAGTTGGTTATAATAAGGTTTTTCTGTGTACATGGCAGCTGCATCGCTGAAGCGTTCAGTCATTATTGATGCAGGATGACCCCAAGGATGGTGGTTGTGATGACTGGGTGGGATGTTAGCATTTGTCAGAAGGACATTCTGTTTAAAGTATGATTATGGTTATGGGGCCTGTATGAAAGGAAAACTCACTATTTCATAAATGTTTACCAGCATACTTATCTATGTTTTAGCACATGTGGCTGAAGGTTATTGTAATAATTACATGTTAATCATAATTTGATGGAGGTGTCTATCACACCATGTCCATGTCTGCTCAAAATACCATTCAGGCAGCTCATCTGGCATACTTAACAAAGCTCTGACCCAGTTTGTTGACTGGCTAAGTGGGTCTCTCTGTTTTTGGTTTCCTGTTTCTCGCACATCTACTCAACCTGCCCGTCACAACAGCTACACACTTTGACAAACAGTAGACGGATCCCTGAGGATTAAATACTGTAAAGTTTACAGAATGAATCAAATAACAAACTGTCATATATCTGTTTGTTTGCACCTTTAAGACATAATGGTTATAGAGAAACAATAATGACACTAAATTGATATGTGCAGGGAAGGAATGAAGCCAGCAGGGCTTAAACAAAGTCCTCCAGAGTATGAGAAAATCTTAAATAAGTAATCATATACGTGAGGCAGACAAGAAGAACGATAAATAACAAGGGCAGGTAAAAGAAAAAGGAATATACAATCAACTACCAAAAGAATAAGGAAAAAGTGAAATAACGGGTAAAAAATTACTGGGTGCCCCTTTAAATCTTTATATATGAGTTCTTTGAGAATCATGTAAACAAAACAATTCCTGGACTACATCTTGAAGTCTCTGGGTCGTTCTCACCAGACTGTCTCAGTGTCCAGGCAGCCTGAAGGTACATGATGCAGGTGATGACTCACACAGCCAGGCTTCCCCCTCCGTCTCGTCTCATCTCAGCTTGGTTTAGCATCTCAGGATGGATTTCTGCAGAGCTGCAACATACTACAGAGCTGACTGAGTCTGTGATGAGCACATATAATGGAAAATGTCAATTATGTAACACTGTAAATAGCAATTAGTTATGTGATTCTGGACTAGAAAGATTGCTGCACATTCACAGTTTTCTCTCCTTTGCTAAAGCTACAATTAGAGCTAAAATTAGTGCACTTCATTTCTGTGACATGTGATAGCAGATTTTAAACTGGCATTTGCAATATGTAGGTAAGCCAGAGTATTATATGCAATCAGATAAATGCAACGGAACACTGACTATTCAGTGGAAGGTTACCATCAGATATAGGGACATTTTCAGTTTTGGGATCGTTAGTATTACTGTAAAATTACAGTACTAAAACTCTGTTTTGGGTGAAAAAATCAAACATCCTGTGAGCCGTCCAGTTTCAGAGGATCAGATTCAGAAAATGCTGCTTGATGAATAGAGAAACATTTCTCTTTCATCTGGCTCCTCTAACTAATTTTTCATGCTCACAATCATCAACGTACTGTCCAAGATCAGGAATTCTTTTGATTAAAGCCCACTTCAGCTTGCAATGTGTTTTTGCTGTGACACGCTTTCCTGCACATCTAGGCCTTCACTGCAATGTGGGAACTCTTGCAGAGGAAATTGAGTCATGATTTGAAGCACGGCATATCAAACAAATCATTACCTAATGCAGTTGTTCCCAAACGTAAAACTAGCTTGTATTTTAGGTGCACAAGGGCAAAAATGTGTGCAGGACATAATGCGAGTCATAATGTGAGTCATTTTAATGGGACTTTTTTGTTGGCTAAAGGGGTTTAGCCAACAAAAGAGGGTCACTGATGATAAACTCACAGAGAAAAATGATAATGTTGTTCTGTAACTGCTGGATGTGTTAATAGGCAACTGTTTGCTAAGAAGTTCGCCATAATATGTAAATGTTGTCTTTATAACTTGTTTCTGCTGCCCCCTAGTAGTTCTTTGTCAACATTTCTAACATTTTAAAAACTGCCAAATTTAGTTGCATTTTTAATATGTCAGTGCCACTTTTTTGTAATACCGGATGCCTTGTTTTCAGATCGTCCTGTAGTGAAGCGCCCTCAATGACTTGTAGCTGAGAAGAGCAACATATGCTCCCTAATAACATAGCAGGTGTTCTTCCCGGTGCATGCGATGAAGCAGACTTACTATGGTGTGTTAGTCTTTAAAGTCTTCCTCCCAAGACTGTAATGCAGAACTTTTTTTTACTTGCCTCCTCCCATCAGCTCTGCATTTGTGCTGAATTGCAGAACAGTAGCAGTTCTTATGTAGCCTCACCTCATGAGCCTTTGTCTCATGTTGTTGCAGTGTTGAACAAAGCAAGTGTGTGTGTGCGTGTGAGTAGACAGATGAGGGACCAGGGTGTGCTGCCTAAGGGCCTCTCCTCTAAAGGCATCTGGTGCCCGGTTGGAGAGCCTTATGATGTCTGATGAAATCACAGCTGACATTTTGAAAACACAGAACGCGCCCAGCACAGTAGATGATGCGTAGCGACAGAAGGATTATGTTTGGTTCAGAGCCGAATACGCTGAGATTTTCTCACCTTTTTCCTTCCCTGCCTTTCCCTCTTTGCATCCTTCTGTCCTCCATCCTTTTGTTTTTCCCTCCCTCCTGCATCAGCGATCTTCTCTGGCTCATGATTAGATGTGTATCAACATAAAACATGCATGTTTCACACGATCATACTGAAAATTGTGCGGTGAAGGGTGATTACGATCCAGAGGAACATGACAGACACATCTATGTGTTAAACTATTCAATGTTGCCTGATGCAGCATTACCACACACAACATACGCTGCTGTTTGAGTCTTCCATCCTGATCAGCTGCGATAACAGCAATGAATATTTCACCGTTACAGAATGTGGAATGTGGGTCGCAACGAGGAAGCAAGGCCTTGCGGGGAGTGCCATAAATATCTCTCTCTCTCTCTCTCTGGTTTTAATGGTTATGCTGTATTAGGGCTGTGTGTCTGTGCAGCTCACAGTAACAGGTCCAAGGAAACCCAGAGGAGCTCAGAGGAGCCCGAGGCAAGGTGTTGCTTCATCTGCCGTCTTTGGAGCAATAGCAGTTTCTCCTTCTTTTTATTTCGTCAGGCATTGTGGGGTTCCGTAAAATGAAAGAAAAAATCAGAGGGTTTGTATCGGTAAAATACAAAGAGAAAGGGAAAGACTCATGCTGTACTTGTATGTGTGTGTTCTATTGTAAGAAAAAAGGCACAGTGTGAGAGACGAAAAAAAAACCCACAAAGACACAGTTACCTCCTTCGACAGTGCACAAAATGTTTTAGTCACACCTCGTTTTATGAAGGTGAATCCAGGTGAAACTCATGATGCTTGTAGGGTTTAACCTATACCTCATTAGTTAATGAAATGGAGATGAAGGGACATAAATTGTGTTGATACACACTAATATTTGCAGTTCAGTATCAGGTTTACCTAACTCCTAGCTTACAGAGCCTAAATCCAGAGGATCTGGGACAGTTTATCTTTACAACTTAGCTTAACTTAGAGTTGAAGTAAAACTGGAACCTCCAGGTTGTGTTTCAGAAGTAAGAAAACCTCATTCAAAATTGTAATATTGCAAATGACTACAAATCCAGCCATGGAGCATAACCTCGTATGTCGTTTACTCCATTTGTCTAGAGAGGGATGGTACAGTTAAAAAAAAAAGTAGAATCATTGTTTGTTTAATATTTCTGTTTTTAGCAGCATTTTAAGAACACAATTGTGGACATGCCCCAGACTGTTGCAGATTAAACATCAAAAGCTTGACAGAAAGGAGGCGAGTGTTGATATCATGGATAACAGAGAAACAGTATGTGCACTACTGTGCTGGAAAGATTTCATGGGAATTTAATTTTTGAATGCTAACAAAACGTTGTTTAAAGTGATAATATGTATCTCTTGAAATAAGAAATAGCACATTAATTATCTTACAAATGAAGAGTTGAACTATAAAACACATCCTTGCTCATTTCAGCACACTCAGGGGTTTTGCTGCTGCAGCCTTATTTTGTCTGGTATGACAAGTATTTTCTAAATGTTAGCTGTCTATTTTCAAATCCAGCAGACACAGAACAACATTATAATTCATTTGGAGTCATATTTTTGATTAACTGACAAATGTAAGTCCAATATTCACTCTCTTTTAGCTCTGTTTTGGTCTCCACCAACTCCTGAGAAAAATATCTGGCTCTTTAGCTGCTTAATGCTCTATTATGTTCGCCAGCTTGTTGCTAACTTTGTTGGTCTGCTGTGTGGTGCTGGGCAGGCAGTGTACAGTGTGTTTATCAGAGATTTTTCTAGCTGAAAACAGTTGCTGCTGGAAACGAGGTTGGTGAGCACAAAGTTTGTGGGCTGGAAAACCAAAACAATGTGCTAAAAGAGGCTAAAATCTAAGAGATAATTCTCTGTGGGCTCATCACTACTAAGTCAGTCACTACTAAGTCAGACACTGCCTCAGCTAGATGCTGAAATATGACAGCTATGAATATCTGTGCTGTCATATTTCAGCATCTAGCTGTTATCTCTTCATCCTCTCTGTCAACACAGGACGCAAAACCACATTCCTCTTGTAGAGATGTCGCCATATTGTCATCTTACACAGTCTCTCCTGTCACTCTGGTGTCACTTTTCTGATATACATGTATTTAATAGATGCCTCGGTGAAGCCTCACCCTTGGCCTCATAACTCAAACAAAGACAAATGCCACAGTGTACAACATGAGCCTCTTGAAACAACTGATGTACTCTTGTTTCATTTGATAAATCCATTCAGTTTAGTTATTACTGTGTTGTTGCTTTCTTTGCAGTGATGGAAAGTAATTAACCTCCTACTGTATGTTAATTACTGCAGCAGAGCATATTTTAGATGACCGAATGACTGTTTTCAAGAAGCCTGTGGACTTCAGTTACTCCAATGTTTACTTGCCTAATTCTTTGTTTCACATATTTTGATTGTGAAGAGTTGTATCATCATCATACATGGCATCCAGATAAGCACACTTCCTTTTTCTTTTTAAAGCAAACAATCATACCTCAACAAACTGTATACAATGTCCGTGAAGTGGACTACTTAGCATTTATTAACAGAAGAAATAGTCTTCATATCACAGAGTACAAAGTGGGCAACATAACAAGAATAGAATGGCCCCCCCCCAGCCCTCGACCCTCCCCAGGAGTGCTACCTAATGTTGCATGTAGTGTAGGTTATATACAGGATTTGAGTTATTTTTGCCTTTCAGGTAGGAGATTAAGGGGTGCCAAATTTTCTCAAATTCCCCGAGTTTGTTTTTAAGAATAAATCTAACTCTAAATTCTAAATGCAGAGTTTCTGTCAGCTCAGTTAGCCAGAATTTAATGGTGGTCACTTCTTTCTTCTTCCAAAATAGAAGAATGAGCCTCTTTGCGGTGAGAAGTCTGTAAGATAAGAGGCGCTGTTGAGCTACCTGCAGTCTCCTCAGCCCTTCCGATATTCCTAGGGTGATTAATACTGGGTCAGGTTCTATCTCCATCCCCAGTGTCTTCGAAAATAATCTAATATCCCCATCCAGAAGTTCTGCAAATTGAGACACAAGGCATAACTATGTAATAAGGTCGCTTCTGTTGAATCACTTTTATCTGTGTTGAGATTTCCAGAAATATTCTGTAATTTTGTCTTTGAATAGTTCAATCTATGCAATACCTTAAATTGTATTAAACAGTGTTGTGCAATGCATCATATTTGATGCAGAATTTATCGTATCTTGTATGTAAAATCTTTGAATGCAAAGTCACTAAATGGCGCAGACAAAATTGCCTCTGGACGTAATTGGATAGAGCTACAACCAATCAGAGCAACGAAACATGTGACGAAGCGCTGAGCGAATCCTGTTGGAAGTACGGCAAACACATCTTGCTTATCAAATAAGCTTTAAGTGCAGTTGTTTGTTCTTCTTTTAGAGAAAATGTACCGTCCAGTCTGTCAAATACTGATGTGATAGGTGATTCTGAACGTTCCACATCAGCGGCAGCCATCTTGGTTGTCACAAAAATGCCTCAACGGCGCTCCTCTGTACAGTCATCGTATCAAACCAGCCCCATATTAGATAAATGGTTGTGATTGGCCCGAGCCAGGTCGGCTGGAAATGTGTCTGAATGGGAGGGGGACCAGGCGCATCTGCCAGGGAAAATAAAACAGGAGCTCGCAGAGTCTGGTTCCCAGGCTATTCCTAATTAGTATTAAACACAAAGTTCAGCTGAGGCTTGGTCATAAACCAAAGTATTGGACAAATTTTGACCTGATGGTGGTGCAAGATGAAAAGTCAGGGGATCACCTAAGTTATTGTAGTTAATCTGGTGAGGATCATGAATGTCTGTACCAAATTTCATGGAAATCCACCCACTAGATACCAAGCTATCAAGTCTGGAAGTGGTGGAGTGATGGACTGACCAGCTGGCATCAGTTTGCCATCTCTAGAGTGGCTAGCATGTGGCTAAAAATTACAACATTTCCCTTTAAGTGTAGTGGAGTTGAAGTATGAAACAAAATGGTAATACTCAAGGATAGTACAAAAAGGAAATTACATATTGATAAGGATAAACATGGTGAGCCAGTGGAGATACTGGCCTATTTAAACATTCCTTAGTATTGGTAAAGTCATCACATGTACTGATACGCCTGCATCATTCAGCCTCACTGCTCAGTCCACTGAAGAAGACTTGTAAATCTATTGAGTCGCCTAAAATTAGATCCCAGCAGCAGCATGTGTGTGTCACTGAGCATGTGTGTGTAAATACTGTATGTATTTGTGTGTGTATTTGAGCTATAGCAGAGAGCCTTGAGTGCTGGCAAAGCCACTGATGGAGATTCAGTGCTGTGTGAGAATGGAGGATTTCCCAAGGCGGCCATTAGCCAGATACACCCGAGGACACATCAGAGGCTACATGCTAAACATATTTTATACACATGTCTGCGGCATCAGATGGGAGGGGCTGGGAGTGTGTAGTATTGTGTATCAAAGCCTGTTCTTATTTTCTGTGTGTGTTTCTGCATCAGAACGTACCTTCAGATCTATTTTTGGTCGTTGCCAGGCCCGCCATCATTTATAGAATAAAGTGGAGAAAATGTAGGCTACAGTGAAATTCTATCAATCAATTTCTGACTTAATATTCTTTATGTTGGGTGTTGATTTACACGCACAACTGCTTATCTCTTAGACTTTTAATTTTTCATCTCGTAGAAGGTGAAGGAACCTTTCTACACTAAGCATGTAGGATGAATTAACTATAACTTCATTCATCTTATATACACAGTGGGCACAGTTTGAAAGATTTAGTAGCACCAAACCGTATATTTATCATCCTGCTATATGGCCAAAAGTATGTGGACACCCCTTTCCAGATACTTGTTGGTCAGAAGCTGTTTCTTGTGGTTTGGTTGGTTCAAATGAGGGGAAATGTTAATGTTACATTAGTATACAATGATATTTTAGACAATAGGGTGCTTTAGAGGTGTAACTAACTTATTATTGTCATTATGAATTAATATTCCAATTCATTTTGCAATTAATTGAAATATGAAAACTAAAATGTCATATAAAAAGTAGTGAAAAGTGCCCAAAATGGCATCTTTAAATTACTTGTTTTGTCTAAATCCCAAAGATATTTAATTTACTATCATGTATGACAAAGATTAGGGGAAAATCCTCATATTTAAGAAGCTGGAATTAGCAAATGTTTGGCATTTTTGGAATGGAAGAACAAGACTGGTCTGCACAGAGCCCTGACCTCAACCCCATCCAATACCCTTGGACTGTGAGCCAGACCTGATCACCCAACATCAGTGTTGGGCCTCACTGATACTCTTGTGTCTGAATCCCTGCAGCCAGGTTCAACATCTGGTGGAAAGCCTGAAACCAGAAGAGTGGAGGCTTTTACAGCAGCAGATTAATGCCCATGGTTTTGGAATGAGATGTTCAACACATGAGTGTAATGCTGTGTAATATCTGCTTATGTTTTACTTAGTGCTGATCATTTTTGGAAATGTTCTGTTGAGAGCCAAATACTGTAGGTGAAACACCAGACTAATGTGAACAGAAAACATATGTATCAATGTAGTATAGCACAGATCTAAAAATAAAAAGTCTGTGTGTAGTGGTCTTTTTTTTAAATGATATTAATCAACAGAAATCAGATTGTCCTGTTATAACTTAAGATGCTGTTTCTCAGAATCCTTAATGCATGGATTTCTCCTTCAGTCTCACTGCTGCGTGTGTTTCTTAGCACTGTAGGCCACATATGACTTTTTACTGTAAATAAGACTTGTTTCTTTGTGGGGAGAAGAACGTGATCATGTGCCGAAGCTGTTTGCAAAAGGACATGATTTTCATAATAAAGCTTGACTCAATTACAGTTAAGGTCCTGTTTATATTATACATAGTCTATAGTTTATATTATACATAGTAGACACACATTTCAGTTATTCATTTTAATTGAAAGTTAAGCACAAATGAAGTGCCAGCAGTGTTACAAGCAGGTGACTGCTCTTTCAACTTTCATTTGCTATAAAAGTGAATACTGTGATACAATATGACAAGTGAACACTAGCCAGTTCATCTCCTAGTGTTGCCAGAGAGCTGCCAATGTTATTGCAATCAGACAGGTTAATAAAAGTCATAGTTCACTTAATGTCACTTAAAAACCTTTAAAAAATCTTAAAATTGTTAATGATAAGAGGAGAAGACAAAGTGCAATGTTTTTTGCCTCCTTAAATATATCGATAAAAAAATATAGGCACTTAGTACATAATTTAAAATGTACAGATTTGGTGATCACTTTCCTGTTAAACATCAATGCAACATATTAAGTATTTGTTTTCTATGTTTTCAAGATTTAAAGGCGACAGAGTTCGGATTATCAATAAAAAATCATTGCAGAATTTGACATCTCACTCTTCACTTAAAGGATAATTCCACTTTCATAAAACGTGGGTCTTTTTTTATATTAGTTATTTTAGTTATTTGCAAAACTGCAAAAATAAGACTCAAATTAACTGCAATTATCCTGTAACGTCATCACTCTTTGAGAGAAAAGTTATGAGAATATGAGTTAAGGAAAACGTCATGAGTTAAGAGTTTTTCTCACATTGAATTTGTGGCTCATTAAAGTCTCTTCTAAGGTCAGAGATTTTATTAGTTCACTTATCAAATATCTGTCTGTACTTCAGTGCTCTTCACATTAGTCTGGCTTGGCTGTCTGAGCTGGAAACAGCTGTTGGACTAATTAAGTTGATCAGACAGTGAAATGTGACATCAGTGTTGCAGTAATGCCTGGATTCACGCCTGCTGTCTCCTCCCTGTTGTTGGAGTCTCGCATGTTTGTGTGTGTGTCAACTCATAATTCATGTGTACAGATGCTGTGTGTGTGTGTTTATGTCTCTCTCGGTCTGCATGTGTGTGAACATAACATGACTGACAGATACAGAGTCAAAACAGATACAGACATACTTCATCACTGATGCTGTTGTATCTTAGTCCTGACTCTGACCTTTGGATCATTTGTATTTGTGAGTATTTAAGACGGTCTTTTTGTTCTCTTACTGTCTAATAGACCTGACACAGATCACAGTTCTGGATATCTGAGTTACTCAGGCTGCTCTGAAATGTGTTACATATGAACTCACCAGATAGTCTTCTTAGTAGCTTTTAAGGTGGAAAAAAAAAACATATGTCATTTGTGTGTAATGTAAAAAGGATTACGTTGCAGCAGGCTGCTGGCTCAGACGATCTATTTTACCAATTCTAAAACTTTTTGTACCTATTAGTCATTTAGACCCCAAAATATGTTAAAATAGGGCCCAGGTTTAATAAATACAGGAATAAACCTTTATGTATGACTGTCCTGGATCAGGCTGAACCTTCAGAAGTGATTTTCTTCATAAAATGTCACTCCAAGAAATGTGGAAGGCTGAGGCTCTGATGTGAGCAGCTTAGCCGTGGTTGCATGACCAAGGAGGAACGAGGTCAACGGTATCCACAGCGACAGCCTAACCTCACTTTTCTGAAAGTTTGGAGATATGAGAGACGAGGGAGGGAAGCTCAAAACAGGAGATAAAGGAGTCTCCATCAGCCCTGTACTCTCACAGATCATTGTTAGCCTTCAGTGGAATGAACACAAAAACACAATGCTGTCATAACTCCAGGGCTCTGCACCATATTGTCTCGACCCGCCTGTCACCTGCTTGAGTTATTTCACGGCTCTGGCAATGCCAACATGAATATAAAGGCATTTTTGTTTGCAAGACATTTCTCACCCTTGGTACATTTTCTAACTTTGGGACTGCTTTCTGGGTGTTTGTCTTCTTTTTCTCCTTCTCACAGTTATTAGTCATTCTCTGTAATTGTTGAATATGATGAGAACTTGGCAGGAGAGGAGCCTCCCCATCCCAATACTCCTGCAGAGACGAGTCCAATGAGCTGTCCTTAGCCTGGCTGCCAGAACGCTGTGTTTCCTCGGCTACACTGAGCCGGGAAGGTTGACAGCGAGTGACGAGAGGCTCAGACAGAAGCGGCACAATTTTACAGAGAAACATTGAGCCAGAAGGAGATAAAAACAAAGAGAGGGAGGGAGAACGAACCAAGAGGAAAAACAGCGTCAGAGCACTGACTGGCTTGCCAAAGTATGTGAGACTCTTGTACACCCCATCACTGGCTCTGACCCAACTCCCGTTGAGTAGACAGGATTGGGTGGAGGTGGTGGTGGGGTGGGATTGGGGGAGATAAACACAACATGTCTGTAGCTGGATGAAGAACAACCACTTTACCAGATGTTCAGTTTTCTCTGGGACCTGCAGAATTTGTTAACATGTATTTGCATTTAACAGCAGACTGGCTAATTGCCCAACAGGGTTTTACCTGCTCAGTCCACCTGATATAAACAAAGTTATTTTGTTGCTCCAAAGCAATAGTTCCCAACCTGTGGGTAGGGGCTCCCCAAGAGGTCCCAAGATAAATCTGAAGTAGGTCTAGCTTGGTTCCAGACCTCTGAATTAAAGCTGCAGTTTATTTTCATAGTTGATTAATCTGTAAATGATATTCTTGATACCATGCCATTGTTTGGAGAGTCTTGTCTTACATCAGTAGAGATTGTGAACACAAAACAACAGAAACAATATCCCCTCTGTAATGAATGGGAGTTGTATGTCAGAGACTGTCACTACGCAGGTGTCCAGTCAGTGAATCTGGGTTCATTGTCCTTAGCTCGCACATTTCAACATGTTTCAGTGTCTCTGGTGTCAAGAAGTCTTGTTCAGGCCAGCTGTGTAAAGACATGAAAATAAAGCCATGGGGTTGGATCACATGTCGACACAAGGAAGGCTTGTGCGTGTGTGTGTGTCCGCTCTCTGGCTCTCTGTTGTGTGAGGAGACGGTCGACAGGCTGAGTGTGGGAGAGTTCAGTCAGGACGGCAGCACTGACGACGAGGGCAACGCTGGTTCCTGCGGCCTCACATGAACATTACGTTCGTGTGTGTGTTTCAGTGGAAGTAAAGGCTGCAGGCTCAGAGGAATGTCAGTGGTACTCAGATCTTTTACTTAAGTAAAAGTAGCAATACCACAGTGTAGAAATACTGTTACAAGTAAAAGTCTTTCATTCAAAATCTTACTTAAGTAAAAGTATATTTAGCTTTTACAATTAGCATCAAAATATACTTAAAGTATTAAAATACCCCAGGAAAGTACAAGTACCTCAAAATTGTACAAGTACAGTACTTGAGTAAATGTACAAATTAATTGACAATCAAGTCATTTTTCAAGCAGAAATGCCAAACGTGCTTGTCCTGGCTTCTTCAGTGAGATGATTTGCTGCTTTTCTTTTAGTTTAATATCAGAGTAAATTTAATATTTTAGGTTTTGGGCTCTGGGAAATAGAGATGGACATTTCTCCTTATTTTGTTTGGCATTCTATAGATAAAACAACAAATCGATTAATCGAGAAGATAATCAGTAGATTAGCACTCACCCTACCATTCTTACAATATGTTGAGACAACTGTATTTTTAGCCATACTGAAATATTGATACCATTAAACCATGAAGCATTAAAGTTTCAGTTTGAGCTGCGTCGCTGCATGAGCACTTCCCAGTCTTTAAAGAAACATTTGAATCGAATCTCAGTACTTCCTCACAAGACATTCCTTTGTCATATGTTAGCAGATCAGCTGGCTTCTCATGGCACACTGTGACGTAAGGTATGCTCACAAAAAAGGGCGTAATAATTTCCACTACACTGTAAAAACGCCAACTTATAGTTTTTGGTTTAAATAACAATTAGAAAGTCATTAGAAAGTAAAATTATCAGCTTTTAAAGTAAAAATTGAAGTCTCTTTGTTCCTTCAACAAAAGTGAGGGAGTCCCAATAACTTTGTATCTTAATCTGAGATTCATTACAAAGCGAGAAAGAAATGCAGAAAAAACTATTTTCAATAGTCTTCAATAATCTTCAAATAACTGTCAATGTTAATGATTACTCACAGGTAAACGTCTATGCGTGGCAGTGACTGATGGGCTCTGACCTAATTATCAATTAAGGAGGGCTTTCAGTAGGATTGTTGTATTAATAATGAAGCAATTTCAGTTTTTTTGACCTCGTGTCGCCCCTTGATCTCATGAAAAAATAGAGCTTGAGAGAGAAGTTCAAATCCTGCATACTGTCTGACTTTCACACGCCTGGCCGATCGCTGCATGTTAGATTGTTTGTTTGGGAGAGTTACAGAAAGCCCCCAGTTTGATGATCTGACAAGTACTTCAGCATACTGAGACCTTTAATATACAAGGTACTTTAATCCATCTTTGTATTGATATGGCATATAAAAGATTTTCTGCTCTGTTTTCTAAAACTGGACTTGTCTTTTCTTGTTACAAATATTCCTAACATTCATTTCCACCCAGTACGTAGTGTTCTGTGCTATTTTCAGGAAATGTTTAGTTCCAGGAGGTAAAAAGTGAATCTTTGGAGGCTTTAAAGAAGTGCATGACCTATACGGTTGATTTTATTTTTCTAGGCTTTGCTCTGTTTTGTTGCCTTGTCAATCGTGAGGGCCAACAGGGCCGACGTACTCCGGAGGAATCTGGAATGAGGCAGACCATTTCATTGTATTCAGCGGAGAAAAGCTGTGGGATTTAGTGCTCCTTGAGAAAAATAGCAAGCTCTCTGGAGAGCTGGACCTAGACGCTTGAAACCTTTGGCTGTGAGCAGCATTTTGATTTGGGGAAAGCTTTAGCCCCAGGTTGTGTTTTGTTATCTTCTGCTGTGTTGTGTTTGAAGCCGTTTATTATGCAGCGTGTGCTCTGCATTGACATAATCAGAATCAGAATCAGAATCAAAGTGGTCTGTTGTAAAAAGCACAAGAATGAGATGATTATTCTAGTCTTAAGTGTTGGAATTGATCCCCAAAAAGGCAGAAATTTATTTTGGGGTTAAAAACAGATTTTTGAGACTGAGCTGAACATTTTATTTTTGAATAAGTAGATCTGAACCATGTTGAAAAAAGCATTTGCAGTATAGATTTCAATATTAACCCCCAATGGCACAATTTGTCTTTTTGACAGTTTCCTTTGTCAAATGTAACAGTTGACACAAAACACTTGTTAGCTTGTTTTTAAATTGTGCGCTATGGCTATCTTTATAACCAAAATGTAATTAAATCTGGCTAAATTATGTTATTTATCAGATGGATTAGACTGTTTGTCTTTTAAGTCCAATTAAAATTAAGCTGGATGATTTTGTCTGCTACAGCATTCAGATCTGCTCTGTAAATTACATCCGTCGCTCTCTTTTAATAACAAAATCAGTACCCAAAAGGAAGACATTTCAATATTATATTTTTTTCCCACAGAGCCTCAAACCTTGAACCACAACCCATGTTAGTTTTGTAACCACGTCTTCTGGTGTACCTTTGCCTGCTGAACAAGCCACCAAACAAACTTCCACCTGGGGGAAACTGCTAGATAGCTAATTAGCCAGTTAGCACCTTGAACAGCAAAGAATTTGCCTGTAAATGAGCAGTCAGTTTAGATGCTAAATGGTGTCGTATTTATTCTTCAACAGCACTGCTAACAAAACACTGTCTAGCTTGTAAGTTACAAGTTCGCTAAAAGAGCATTTCTGATGTATTGCAAATACCTCTTTTCTTTCTTTCACCAATAAAAATGTCTTAGCACTAAATTTGAAAATCACTGACGTAATTTTTGATTGTGAAAAAGGGATAATTTGTGATTTCAGTTGGATTTTGGGAAATACAATGTGCGCTAAGTGGAGCCAGGAGGTGATTAGCTTAGCTTAGCATAAACCAAGAAATAGCTACAGCACGTAACTCCCCATAATGTTTTCACATTTTTATTCTCTAGTACATCTATATCTATTATATACAATTATATACAGTTTTAAAAACCTACATACAAAATGTTAATTAGTGCTGATAGCTCTATTTTTGAGCTTTGGTGAAAACCAGGTTAGCAGTTTCTCTTTGCTCCTAGACTTTATGCTAAGCTAAGCTAATTGCCTCCTGTCTCTAGCTGTGTGCTTGACGCACAGATATGAGAGTGGTATCAATCTTCTCATGTAACTTTCAGCAAAACAAAACTGAGTATGTTTTAATTTTCTATCAAGCCGTGAAATGTGTCATATAGTGCATTGTGGCGGGCGTGTTCACTTACATTGCATCCTGTGATATTGCTATTAGACAAGGGCAGAGCACTTGTGTTGGCTACATGATGCTGCTGCTTGGTGCTGAAATGTTTTCTTGTTCAGTTCTACCAACAGTTTAGTTCTTACCTGAGAGATGAGAGAAGATGTAAAACAGCTGTCCTGCATGCAGTGTTTTATATTCAGCATTGATCAAATTGCTGGAAATAGAACAATCTATAAATACAATATAGTTGAAATGTATTTCTTTCATCTGCAAAGGGAGAAACACTTGCAAGTTTATTATTCACCTATGAACAGACATGCACAGACTGCACATGTGCAGATTTACATTTTAGTGAGACTTCAGCTCACCAGGATCTTGTTTAAAGGCTCCACGATGTTTCCTTATTCTACCCCCGCTCCCACAGTCGCTGAAGGGGAAAGGATGACCTTGACGCCAAAAGAAGATGTGAGCACGAGTGTGTATGTGTGTGTGTGTGAGAGAGAGAGAGAGAGAGAGAGAGAGAGAGAGAGAGAGAGAGAGAGAGAGAGAGGAGAAGATACAGATCTCATCTTGGGTGGTTCTGCAGTTGAAAAATGAACAAATGAAAGCTCGGCCACCAGCGCCGCACCTCAGGCTCCTGTCGAGGAATGACTCCACTTTACTCCAGCGCTTCATTCATCTACACACTCCTCCTCCACTTCGACGTTTGATCCATCCATCCACTCCATCTGCAACACCTGCTGCCATAGCAACCCCCCGCCACAGGTAGTGGCGGAGAGAAGCATGCTGGGTAATCTGACTTCGCCTGGAACATTTCTCCTGGGGGATTTTTCTGTCCTTGAACCATTTTTTCTTCATCAAATACTGATATTCAGTATATAAGACCTTTTCAAATCTAAGCCTACATATTGCATAATGCAGCCAAAGTGCATTATATCCTGCTGGCTTAGTGATATTACAAGACATATCACTCTTTTCTTTGCCTGCTGCTGCTTCTCCAGACAGTCTCGATTAAATGGCCAGTCTGCAGACATATAATAACTATATTAAAGCAGACAAAAAGAATGGCTTTCTCAGGTATGTCATGTCCTGCTGCTTGTCCAGACAGATGCAGCCAAACACACATCATTGCTGCTGTATTGATTGGAGCTCATGGCAGACGTGGGCAGAGAGAAAATCTCAGAAATGGTAGAATTGAATACTTTGAGTAAGAGCTGTGGCATCTCAGATGCTATATCTAGGAAATTAATGTCAAATTTCTCAAAATAAATGACTGAAAAATGTATGTTGTTTGGAGAATTAGTAGTAGTAGTGGTATTAAACATTGTAGAACTACTTTTAAAATGTAGTATGTATTAACAAGCATAGATACTGTAAAGACTTAAAGAGGACTGGGAAGCTCAATACTTTTTTGGCTCTGACCAAAATGTGTCCACAGCACCAAACATTGAAAAGCACCAAAAGTTAACATTAAATGTCTAGTCAAACTCACAATCTTGCTTAGTTATTCTTTAATCAAATAGATCCTGATTTAAATAGAAAAATTGAATAAATAGAATATTTTATTCAAGGTCCTGTACAGTGTTTAGACAACAGTTACAAGAACTTTGGCTTCTTTTGTTATATGGAAAAACGTCTTTTGTAAAAATCACCATAAGGTATCTTTTAGAGGTATCAATACCGATTGTTGTAGCCTTTGCTAATATACCCTTAGGTTAGCACATAGTATTCACCACAGTTATTGTAGACAGCTTCACCATGGAGTCCAATAAGGCCAATGAAATACAAGCATTATTACAGTTTACATTTAGTGTTTCTCTTCAAAACACATTGTGTGTATCTTTGAGGCCTAACAAACATGAACAATTATTAAGTCAAGTGTTTGAATATTTTGAAACCTGCAGTATTTACATCCTTGTTTAAGACAGCAATCTTCTTCTTCACTGCGTTTGTTGTCGCATTGTTACGTTTCTTGCCATGTTACTGCCACCAACTGTCGATCAGCGGAGTAGCCTGAAACTGTCAGCAGGAATGCAACGTGCTTGTATATGTTCATCCATGTGTCTGTGCTAGCAAAGCATACTGGGGACCCACTCTTCAAAACATTGCTTCAAAAACGTGGACTCAATTATTCTTTTGGCCACGTGGGGGCAGCAGAACAAGCTGTAAACACAACATCTGACATATCATCACCTTTTAAACTAGTTATGCTATTAGATATTATACTATTAATACATCCAGCAGACACAGACCAACATTATCATTCGTTTGGAGTCGTGTTTCTGGCCACATGGCGAATGTCCAATATTCAGTCCAATATTCCCTCTCTTTTAGCTCTGTTTTTGGTCTCCACCAACTTCTGAGGGAAATATCTGACTCTTTGGCTGCTACATGCACCTCTATGTTCACCAGCTACTCTGTGTCTGTCTGCCATTTGGTGCTGAGGAGGTAGAGTACAGTGGAGTTATCAGAGTTTTTTTAACTGAAAACTGCTGCTTGTGCAGCCAGAAAAAAAAGTTCATGAAAGCTCTGAGACTGAAAAACCAAAACAATGAGCTGAAAGACGCTATGATGCTCCGTAAAGCTGAGAGGAACTGCAGAGTAATTTACTCAAGCACTGTACTTAAGTCAAATTTTGAGGTACTTGTGGTACTTTACTTGAGTATTTCCATTTGATGCTACTTTATACTTCCATTCCACTACATTTCAATATAGTTAATTTGAAGATAAAGATTTTTCACGCAAAACATATGCTTAGCATATAAGATGTAATGCTTTTGTATAAATTGAACGATCCAGTGAGGTATACATTTATATACAAGAATTACTCCTTCCTGACCAGCTGTAATTTGCTGCTTACACATGAATTCATCAACAATAATAATCCAATAATATGACATATATGATATGCAGTATGATGTCTGGGAAGTGAACTGAATCTGCTCCACTGTGTAGCACTGAGCTCTCATCTCTCTGATGAAGTTCACCTGCCACCACTGGGATTGTTCTTTCTATTAAAACAGCAGCAACAATGGTGAAGCTGGTTGATTTGTTGGGTACGTTCTCATTAAGTTTCATAGAGGTAACAGGAGAACAGCGCCCACATTGTTGCTGCTGTGGTGTGTCGAGAAAAAGATGTGAACGAGAGACGCCGTAAAACAAAACATTAGTGGAATATTTTACTAGAGAAATCAGCTGGAAACATTAGAATTAGAAAATCTTATTAGAATACATGTATTTTGCCATATTTTTAGGCAGTTAAAACGTGATGTAACATTATCTTTGCATCTACCATAATTTCATGGTCTATAGCTCAGCTTCAGTAACACCTAGAGGGCACAGATTTTAATATGATGCAGAGAGATTGGTTGTAATTAAAGCTGCAAAATGGTACAATAAAGTGAAGAAAACAATGTGCCATCACAATAAAAATGCTTTTACAACCACAAACCCTGCTAGCTTCATAGAGGTGGGCTGTGTCTGTTCACATGTACAGCATCAGCGTTTGTGCTGCAAGACTAATAAGGGACACTAAGCAGGGTCAATCAGCTCCTGCTGGTAGAGACATGCAGATCTTTCTCATAAGGTTGTAATTAGCATTTTTTTGGTATAGATTCATTTAATACCTATGACTTTTGACCCTTTTATTTTCCCCCTAAAACATCTACTATCAACTATGCTTTTCTGTTCATACCAGAGCCCTTTTTTCGAGACCACAAATGATTCATGAGTGCTGACTTGTACTTTTTTACTTCTTGCTCTGAATAATTCAATTCAATTCAATTCAGTTTTATTTATATAGCGCCATATCATAACAAAGTTATCTCAGGGCACTTTTTCGAATAGAGCAGGTCTAGACCGACTCTTTATATTTACAGAGAACCAACAGTTCCCACCATGAGCAAGCACTATGCGACAGTGGCAAGGAAAAACTCCCTTTTAACAGGTAGAAACCTCGAGCAGAACCAGGCTCAAGGTGGGCGGTCATCTGCCTCGACCGGTTGGGTTGAAGGGGGAAGGGGGGAGCGGGAGAGAGAGAGCAGGAGGAAAGAGAACATACAGCAGCTCAATACAGCATAGATATGGTAATGGCATTGATGTTAACACCAACAGAAACAACACTAAGAGCAACATTATAATAGCAATACTAATAACAACAGCAACAACAGCAATAGCATCAGCTGGTGCAGAGCAGGAGCACGGGGGCAGCAGGCGGCAGCAACCACAGACCCAGACTCCACAGCTCCAGAGGCAGAAACACCTGCAGAAAGCAACAGAAGGGGAGGGAGAGAGAGAGAGAGGAGAGAAAGCACACAACTACGGGAAGAAGTTGAATTAATAACAAGCATTGATGGGATATGAGGGCGCACAGATGGAGAGGAAGAGGAGGAGAAAGGAGCTCAGTGCATCATAGGAAGTCCCCCGGCAGTCTAGGCCTATAGCAGCATAACTAAGGGGGGGCTCAGGGGTCACCTGAGTCAGCCCTACTATAAGTTTTATCAAAGAGGAAAGTCTTAAGCCTACTCTTAAATGTGAGGAGGTTGTCCGCCTCCCGTACACAAACTGGGATCTGGTTCCACAGGAGAGGAGCTTGATAGCTGAAGGCTCTGGCTCCCATTCTACTTTTAGAGACTCTAGGAACCACAAGGAACCCTGCATTCTGGGAGCGCAGTGCTCTAGTGGGTAATAGGGTACTATGAGCTCTTTAAGATATGATGGTGCCTGACCATTTAGGGCTTTGAAGGTGAGGAGAAGGATTTTAAATTCTATTCTGGATTTTACAGGGAGCCAGTGTAGAGAAGCTAATATTGGAGAAATATGCGGTTCTCTTTTTCTGGTTCTTGTCAGTAAACGTGCCTCAGCATTCTGAATCAGCTGGAGAGTCTTAAGGGACTTATTGGGGCAGCCTGATAATAGAGAGTTGCAATAGTCCAGCCTAGACGTAACAAATGCATGGACTAGTTTTTCTGCATCTTTTGAGATAGGATGTGCCTGATTTTTGCAATGTTACGTAAATGAAAAAAGGCAGTTCTTGAAGTTTGTTTTATGTGGGAGTTAAAGGACATATCCTGATCAAAGATAACTCCAAGATTCCTTACGGTTTCGCTGGAGGCCAGGGCAATGCCATCTAGAGAAAACTATATCTTTAGATAATGTGTTTCTGGGCGTGTTCAAAATAAAGCAATAACTTCAAGCCTTTGTCTGAGTTTCAACATCAGAAAAATCGCAGGTCATCTCAGGCCTTGCGTCCCAAGGCTCCGAAGTTTAGTTAATGATTGGTTTCATCTGGCTTGATCGATAAATACAATTGGGTATCATCTGCATAACAATGAAAATTTATGGAGTGCTTCCTAATAATATTGCCTAAAGGAAGCATATACAAGGTAAATAGAATTGGTCCAAGCACAGAACCTGTGGAACTCTGTGACTAACTTTGGCATGCATAGAGGATTCATCATTAACGCGTACAAACTGATATCGATCTGATAAATAGGATTTAAACCAGCTTAGTGCAGTACCTTTAATGCCAATTAAATGTTCTAGTCTCTGTAATAGAATGTGATGGTCAATGGTATCAAATGCAGCACTAAGATCTAGTAAGACAAGTACAGAGACAAGTCCTTGGTCTGATGCAATTAGAAGGTCATTTGTAACTTTCACCAGTGCTGTCTCTGTGCTATGATGCACTCTAAATCCTGACTGAAAATCCTCAAACAGCTTGTTGTTGTGCAGAAAGTCACACAACTGATTGGCAACTGCTTTCTCAAGGACCTTAGAGAGAAAAGGAGGGTTAGATATAGGTCTATAATTTGACAAAATCCCTGGATCAAGAGTGGGCTTTTTAAGAAGAGGCTTAATTACAGCTACTTTAAAGGACTGTGGCACATAGCCTTTAAATAAGGACAGACTGATCATATCTAGTACATAAGTGCTAACTAAGGGTAAAATTTCTTTAAGCAGCCTAGTTGGGACGGGGTCTAAGAGACACGTTGATGGCTTAGATGAGGAAATCATGGAAGTTAGTTGATTACGTTGATGGGAGAAAAAAGCAGTCTAAATGTACACAGTAGGTTTTATTGTTGTTTCTAAGGTTCCTGTTTGAAGATAAGTCAGTACCAACTGAGGGCAGGAGAGGTGCCAGAATTTTTTCAATAGTTAGAATTTTATCTTTAAAGAAGCTCATGAAGTCATTACTACGAGTGTCTGGTAGAATACATGGCTCAACAGTGAGTTGTATTCCTCTGTCAGCCTGGCTACAGTGCTGGAACAGAAACCTGGGGTTGTCTTATTTTCCTCTATTAATGATGAGTAGTAAGCTGCCTGGCATTACGGGCCTTCCTATAAATTTTAAGACTATCTTGCCAGGTTAAAACGATTCTTCCAGATTGGTGGAACGCCAATTCCTTTCAAGTTTTCGCTATGTTTGTTTTAATTTGCGGGTTTGCGGGTTATACCATGGAGCTAACCTCCTCTGTTTTATTATCTTCTTTTTTAGAGGGGCGATAGAGTCGAGTGTTATTCGCAGTGAGCCTGCAGCACTATCAACAAGATGATCAATTTGGGAGGGACTAAAGTTAGCATAGGAGTCATCTGTTACATTGAGACATGGAACTGAATTTAATGCCGATGGAATCACTTCCTTAAATTTAGCTACAGCACTATCAGACAGACATCTAGTGTAGGAATGTTTGCCTGATGGCGTGTAGTCCAGTAATAGGAATTCAAAAGTTAATAGAAAATGGTCTGATAAAAAAGAATTCTGTGGAAAGACTATTAGATGTTTAATTTCAATCCCATAAACAAGAACAAGGTCGAGGGTGTGGTTAAAACAGTGAGTGGGTTTATGTACACTCTGACAGAAGCCAATCGAATCTAGTAATGAGATAAACGCAGCACTGAGGCTATCATTTTCTACATCCACATGAATATTAAAATCACCTACAATAATTATTTTATCTGTTTTAAGGAATAAACCTG
>SEMN01001202.1:75000-86662 GCA_005408345.1 Macquaria australasica | reverse complement strand
CCAAACACACATAAATACACACACACACACACACACACACACACACACAAATACACACACACACATACATTACACACATAAACAGAGTAATACATTACACACACACACAGAGTAATACATTACACACACATACACACACACACACACAAATACACAGACACACACAAAGACACACACAAAGACACAAACAGAAGTGAATTTGTGGTATGTACATTTGATTTGTGAGGAAAAAACTTGCTTTGCTATGTGGGGCGATAAGACAACAGTCCATCCTTTCATTTGTTACTTGTATATCATACTTGTTAGATCAAGATGATCAAGATGAAAGATGATTTTGCTCAAGGTCAACAGATGTTCCTCCCTTGCCCTCTGTATGCTATGCTATGTTGTAACTATAAATATGTGACTGTATCTGTACTTCAGGGTCAAATACATCTTTGTGTATAAGTTCTGTCCTTTCAGCTGAAATAGATTGACTCTGTTTGCTCTTTATTATTCTGCTTAATTAAATACACAAAAGACAACAGTTTGTTGTATCATTTTATTTGTTCATTTCTCCACAAGCAAATACATAATTTCCACCACAGAAAGTATTGTATTAATTGCCTTTCATTGTTAATTCATGTCTTTTTGTCTGTTGCCCGATTTTAAATATTTTAACAAATATTAACTTGACAAACTATTGCACTGATGGAATGCAGTAGTTTCACAACATATAGTGTTTCCATTTCGTACAGTGATTAGGAGAATCTGAAAGAGGACCAGCGAGAGTGAGAGGGAGAGTGAGATTGAGAGACTTCTGCTTGAAGCACTGAAGAGGCCTGCTCCACCTGCTCCACCTTCCCCCTCAGAGGATGAGCTTTTCCTCAGAAGCCTGCTTCCTTCCCTGCAAAGACTGTCACCCCAGCAGAAGGAATTTGTAAAATTTCAGATTCACAAACGTATTTATAAATCCAGCACTGTGATGCGCAATCTGGAACCAGTAGATTAGGTTATCGGAGCAGCAATCTTTGCAGGGCACGGACCAGGCTTTCTCTCTCTCCTGGTCCTCCTCTCAGCCCATCCCTGCTGCCACATCATCATCATCACATGTTGTTTCAAAAAAATGTTGTTTCTAAAATATAAGAACTTTATTTCCATAAGGACTCAAATGTGACTTACTTCATGTTCTTTGTTTACAAATACAGTTTACAATACAGTACAATACAATGCAATACAACACAAACAACCTTATGTGCCTTCCTTTATGTATATAGAGTCAGTTCTAGGAATAGAATAGATACTGCATTGTCCTTAACTAAATGAAAATTTGAAATGAAATATTATTAGTATTTTTTTTTTGTCTCTAATCATAAAATCATTTAAAAAGCAGAAAGTGGGACACTTGTATCAGACTAATCATTTACAAAACAATAATACCAGATAATACCATTTTCGTGTCTTGCTATTGGCTTATGAGTAATTCTGTAGCCCAACATCTTTACCTCGACAGTTTCACAATATAAAAAGCTATCTAAATCATTTAAAAGGACTGTTTTTCGTCTTTTAGCCATTTTGTTATTTAATTATTGCATATTGCTGTTGAATGTAACAGACTTGCTTGATAAAGTCAGCACATCACAGTGATGTCTTTTACTGTTTATTGTTGTTGCTATTGTGTTGTAATGCAGTGTAGACATGCCAAATTAAGGCTGTATTACCTCACAATAATAGCATATCATAGATAAAAATAAAAGCAAACACAATGCTCTCTATGATATGAATATGAACTGATGACCTAGCAGGCAGTTGGAGAATGCCAGATCGAAGCACATGACCAAAAGCTGAGTTGGCCAGAATCCCACCATCGCTTGTTCTTCTGTAGCCCCCAACATCAATCACCGAGAAACAATATTGGGCATCCACAACTGCCAGGAGAAATAATGAGAATGATCCATTGTAGCTGAAGAACTGGGATCCTGAGATAGCAGGGGCTTTGAGAATGACATGCTTGCCACCCAGTGCTCCACAGCAGAGAGGAAAATTCCACCACTCCTCAAACCTCTCTGCATGCCTCTGTGGTGGGCACAGCCATGAACTCCTCCACAAGGCAGTCCCAAATAGCAGAGGCAACATCAGGGACAATCTTGGACACAGTGGAGACACCAACGCGGAAGCTGTTAACGCTGGTCCTGAATGAGTCACCAGTGGGAAGGTATCTGCAGCATAGAAAAGATTTAATTTAACTGAGCTGTAGTGAACACACTGTAGGTGTCTACATAAAATATATGGAGAGCTGCTGTCATCAATAATAAACATCTTAAATTAATGTGAGTTTAAGTTACACAGTATGTAGATATCTATGTGTAAATACAATGACGTCGCTGCCATATTTATGCCTGATTTAGATGACGTTATTTTCAGTGTTGATGGAGCAGCTACAATGTTAGCATATCATAGCCCTGATCGATCTGAACTCCATTGCGAAAGCATCAATTCAGACTTTTTAGAAATTGGCATCATGATGTAGTTATTTTGACATCCTTTTGATAAGTTTATTGCAATTAAATCACAGCAAAATCTGTATACTTTGGTTTCATACCGCTGTAGTAAGCCAGATTAATTCAGCCAACGTGTGACTTGCTAGATGCAGTGAATATTTATTGATTTTGACCCACCAATTTGAAACTGCCACTCACTGGAGACAGATGGACAGGCGCTCCGCAGCTGAGATGGAACACCTGTAGTTGGTGTCTATCCGGGAAATCCTGGCACTGATCCTAGCTAACAGGTCATCAAACTCAGCACTGGTCTGCCTCAAGTAACACTGGAAGTAGCGGTCATCCAGACGCAGAAGGTGGTGAAATTCAACAAAATGTGTGCACCGGATGATGTCATGAACCCAGACACTACAGCGTTTGGTTTTCTGATGTATTTGAGACTTCCACAACAGGTACAAGGCAGCAATAGAAGTTATTTCAGTCATGGTTGATAACAAAAAAAATTGCGGAAAGAAACGTTGGCTTCTACCGTAAAGCCCCTCCTCCTCTCCTCTTTTCCGGAAGAGAAGGGCGAATATTTGTGGGTTGTGTTTATTTGTGTTACTTGCACGAGTAACGCGAATAAATACAAATGATCCTGCGGTCAAACTCGAGTAAGTATCACCAGGCGAAAATTCACTTCGCTTTGGGTGTGAACACACCATAAGTGTAACATCTACATCTTCTCCAGATAGGCGTCCAGCACCTCTCCAATCCTTTCTGACTTCCTCTGTATTTCAACAGCACATTTTATAATCATGGCAATGAATGACAAAAATCGTTTCTTGTCCATGCAGATACTCTGATCAGCTCGAGGTGGTGTCCAGGTAATGATGTGGGCTTTGTATATAATTGGCGGACTTTCTGGAGAAGACCTGGTCTGATTAGGAGAGATGGCATTCATCCCACTTTGGATGGAGCCGCTCTCATATCTAGAAATCTGGCCGAATTTATTAGTGGCCCAAAGCCATGACAGCTCAGAGTTCAGACCATAGACTTAATACAGTCTGTGGTCCAGACCAGGAGGCAGAGTTGCAGTCCTACACGCTTCTCTGTGCTTCCATTACAGCAGTTACCCACCCTAAACTCCACAGAGAGGTTGTCTGCCCCCCCACCACTTAAATTATTTAAATCAAAACTAAATAGAAGAGGAGTTACACATAAAAACCTAATAAAAAGTAAAACCTCCACTGCAACAGTACAACAAAATAGGAGAATTAAATGTGGACTCTTAAACATCAGATCTCTCTCATCTAAAGTTGTTCTAGTAAACGATCTAATATCAGATCATAATATTGATTTATTTTGTCTTACTGAAACCTGGCTGTGTCACGATGAATATGTTAGCCTAAATGAATCCACTCCCCAGTCACATTAATACTCACATTCCTCGAGGCTCAGGCCGAGGAGGTGGAGTTGCAGCCATCTTCGACTCAAACCTATTAATCAAACCTAAATCTAAACTAAATTATAACTCGTTCGAAAGCCTTGTTCTTAGCCTTTCACACCCAACCTGGAAAACAGTACAGCCAATTCTATTTGTTATAGTGTACCGAGCTCCTGGACCGTATTCCGAATTTTTATCTGAATTCTCAGAGTTCTTATCAGGTTTAGTCCTTAAAACAGATAAAATAATTATTGTAGGTGATTTTAATATTCATGTGGATGTAGAAAATGATAGCCTTAGTGCTGCTTTTATCTCATTACTAGATTCGATTGGCTTCTGTCAGAGTGTACATAAACCCACTCACTGTTTTAACCACACCCTCGACCTTGTTCTTGTTTATGGCATTGAAATTGAACATCTAATAGTCTTTCCACAGAATTCTTTTTTATCAGACCATTTTCTATTAACTTTTGAATTCCTATTACTGGACTACACGCCATTAGGCAAACATTCCTACACTAGATGTCTATCTGATAGTGCTGTAGCTACATTTAAGGAAGTGATTCCATCGGCATTAAATTCAGTTCCATGTCTCAATGTAACAGATGACTCCTATGCTATAACTTTTAGTCCTCCCAAATTGGATCATCTTGTTGATAGTGCCGTAGCTCACTACTTAATGACACTCTAATTTATCAGCCTCTAAAAGAAGATGCTAATAAGTCAGAGGAGTAAGAATTATTGGTATAACCCGCAAACCCGCAAATTAAACAAACATCGCAGAAAACTTGAAAGAAATGGCGCTCCACCAATCTGAAGAATCATGTTTAGCCTGGCAAGTTAGTCTTAAAATTTATAGGAAGGCCCTCCGTAATGCCAGAGCAGCTTACTACTCATCATTAATAGAGGAAAATAAGAACAACCCCAGGTTTCTGTTCAGCACTGCAGCCAGGCTGACAGAGAGTCACAGCTCTGTTGAGCCATGTATTCCTATAGACCTCAGTAGTAATGACTTCATGAGCTTCTTTAAAGATAAAATTCTAACTATTAGAGAAAAAATTCAGCACCTCCTGCCCTCAGTTGGTACTGACTTATCTTCAAACACAGGAACCTTAGAAAAGACTGTAAAACCTGTACATTTAGACTGTTTTTCTCCCATCAACCGTAATCAA
Organism: Macquaria australasica; assembly: GCA_005408345.1. Lineage (NCBI taxonomy): Eukaryota > Metazoa > Chordata > Actinopteri > Centrarchiformes > Percichthyidae > Macquaria > Macquaria australasica. The sequence continues at coordinate 81,584 of SEMN01001202.1, read as the reverse complement.
CTAACTTCCATGATTTCCTCATCTAAGCCATCAACGTGTCTCTTAGACCCCGTCCCAACTAGGCTGCTTAAAGAAATTTTACCCTTAGTTAGCACTTATTTACTAGATATGATCAATCTGTCCTTATTAAAAGGCTATGTGCCACAGTCCTTTAAAGTAGCTGTAATTAAGCCTCTTCTTAAAAAGCCCACTCTTGATCCAGGGATTTTGTCAAATTATAGACCTATATCTAACCCTCCTTTTCTCTCTAATGTCCTTGAGAAAGCAGTCGCCAATCAGTTGTGTGACTTTCTACACAACAACAACCTGTTTGAGGATTTTCAGTCAGGATTTAGAGTGCATCATAGCACAGAGACAACACTGGTGAAAGTTACAAATGACCTTCTAATTGCATCAGACAAAGGACTTGTCTCTGTACTTGTCTTACTAGATCTTAATGCTGCATTCGATACCATTGACCATCACATTCTATTACAGAGACTAGAACATTTTATTGGCATTAAAGGTACTGCACTAAGCTGGTTTAAATCCTATTTATCAGATCGTTATCAGTTTGTACACGCTAATGATGAATCCTCTATGCACGCCAAAGTTAGTCACGGAGTTCCACAAGGTTCTGTGCTTGGACCAATTCTATTTACCTTGTATATGTTTCCTTTAGGCAATATTATTAGGAAGCACTCCATAAATTTTCATTGTTATGCAGATGATACCCAATTATATTTATCGATCAAGCCAGATGAAACCAATCAATTAGCTAAACTTCAAGCATGCCTTAAGGACATAAAAACCTGGATGACCTGCAATTTTCTGATGTTAAACTCAGACAAAACCGAAGATATTGTACTTGGCCCCGAACACCTTCGAAACACATTATCTAAAAGATATAGTTTCTCTAGATGGCATTGCCCTGGCCTCCAGCGAAACTGTAAGGAATCTTGGAGTTATCTTTGATCAGGATATGTCCTTTAACTCCCACATAAAACAAACTTCAAGAACTGCCTTTTTTCATTTACGTAACATTGCAAAAATCAGACACATCCTATCTCAAAAAGATGCAGAAAAACTAGTCCATGCATTTGTTACGCCTAGGCTGGACTATTGCAACTCTCTATTATCAGGCTGCCCCAATAAATCCCTTAAGACTCTCCAGCTGATTCAGAATGCTGCGGCACGTTTACTGACAAGAACCAGAAAAAGAGATCATATTTCTCCAATATTAGCTTCTCTACACTGGCTCCCTGTAAAATCCAGAATAGAATTTAAAATCCTTTTCCTCACCTTCAAAGCCCTAAATGGTCAGGCACCATCATATCTTAAAGAGCTCATAGTACCCTATTACCCCACTAGAGCACTGGGCTCCCAGAATGCAGGGTTCCTTGTGGTTCCTAGAGTCTCTAAAAGTAGAATGGGAGCCAGAGCCTTCAGCTATCAAGCTCCTCTCCTGTGGAACCAGATCCCAGTTTGTGTACGGGAGGTGGACAACCTCCTCACATTTAAGAGTAGGCTTAAGACTTTCCTCTTTGATAAAGCTTATAGTAGGGCTGACTCAGGTGACCCCTGAACCCCCCCTTAGTTATGCTGCTATAGGCCTAGACTGCCGGGGGACTTCCTATGATGCACTGAGCTCCTTTCTCCTCCTCTTCCTCTCCATCTGTACGCCCTCATATCCCATCAATGCTTGTTATTAATTCAACTTCTTCCCGTAGTTGTGTGCTTTCTCTCCTCTCTCTCTCTCTCCCCTTCTGTTGCTTTCTGCAGGTGTTTCTGCCTCTGGAGCTGTGGAGGTCTGGGTCTGTGGTTGCTGCCAGCCTGCTGCCCCCGTGCTCCTGCTCTGCACCCGCTGATGCTATTGCTGTTGTTGCTGTTATTAGTATTGCTATTATAATGTTGCTCTTAGTGTTGTTTCTGTTGGTGTTAACATCAATGCCATTACCATATCTATGCTGTATTGTGCTGCTGTATGTTCTCTTTCCTCCTGCTCTCTCTCTCCCGCTCCCCCCTTCCCCCTTCAACCCAACCGGTCGAGGCAGATGACCGCCCACCTTGAGCCTGGTTCTGCTCGAGGTTTCTACCTGTTCAAAGGGAGTTTTTCCTTGCCACTGTCGCATAGTGCTTGCTCATGGTGGGAACTGTTGGGTCTCTGTAAATATATAGAGTCGGTCTAGACCTGCTCTATTCGAAAAAGTGCCCTGAGATAACTTTGTTATGATATGGCGCTATATAAATAAAACTGAATTGAATTGAATTGAATTGGAAGAAGGTGGCCTGGTCTGATGAATCATGTTTTCTTTTACATCATGTGGATGGCCGGGTGCATGTGCGTCGCTTACCTGGGGAAGACATGGCACCAGGATGCACTATGGGAAGAAGGCAAGCCAGTGGAGGCAGTGTGATGCTTTGGGCAATGTTCTGCTGGGAAACCTTGGGTCCTGCCATTCATGTGGATGTTACTTTGACACGTACCACCTACCTAAACACTGTTGCAGACCAAGTACACCCCTTCATGGAAACGGTATTCCCTAATGGCGGTGGCCTCTTTCAGCAGGTTAATGCGCCCTGCCACACTGCAAAAATGGTTCAGGAATGGTTTGAGGAACACGACAGCGAGTTCAAGGTGTTGACTTGGTCTCCAAATTCTCCAGATCTCAATCCAAGTGAGCATCTGTGGGATGTGCTGGACAAACAAGTCCGATCCATGGAGGCCCCACCTCGCAACTTACAGGACTTAAAGGATCTGCTGCTAACGTCTTGGTGCCAGATACCACAGCACACCTTTCAGAGGTCTAGTGGAGTCCAGGCCTCGACGGGTCACGGCTGTTTTTGGGGGGCGGGGGCAACACAATATCAGGCAGGTGGTCATAATGTTATGGCTGATCGATGTATATATAGGTATAAGTCATTATATCTTTTTGGGGTAAAACTCAGAAACATTTTCAGCTGCTGAGTTTTTTATTTGGAAGGAAACTTGTAGGAGGAACACTGTTGTTTCTTTTCTTTATAGAAATAAATGATCTGACATACACATCATCAATCACAGCCAATCAGAGACAAGGATTTAACCTACATTTGTAACCTGTTGCTCATTCTTACATTTTACACAGTGATGTAAAAACTTCTTTAGATTCATTTTAAGTTCAGTAATTAAACTACAGCAGATAAACCGTGAGGACATTTAACTTCATTTTATTTGTGTCTCCAGCAGAAATGAAAATGTCAGAAAGGTAAAATACATGAAAATATGAAGAGGGAGGAAATGAGATTCATTTAGCTTCTGATAAAAATAATAAGAACAATATACAGCACACACACATCAATGAAACTAATAATACTAATAAACAAACCGGCCTTAATTGACACTGTTTGTTCTCATAATCAATCAGCTTCCTTCAACAGGAAATCAAAGCTTTCAGCAGCCCACAATCAATAATGAAGCTAATAATAATACTTACTGACTTAAATACTCTTTCATTAGTGTGATCAGTGGGAGGGAATAACTGCAAACAGACAGAGGACAGACTGCAGCTGCTAGAAGAGAAACACAACAAGAGTTAAAGAGTTCTTTCAAACAGAAGGAAATCCTGCACCTGAAGCTCCGCCGGTCAGTCAGCAGCTGGAGTCCACAGAGTCCTCTGAACCCTGAAAAGCCTCCAGATGTTTTCCAGATGACAGTTCCTTCACTTTGATCCAGTGGTCCTAAACATTTCACAAACGTGGGTTCAGTACTGTTGAACTGTCGAGAACCACTGGACCGAAGAGGATCAGCAGAGTCCGTCAGCTGGGACGCTCCCATCTGATCCTCATCAACATTTTATACCTGAACCTCCTCACTGAGGGAGGAGTGATGGCCCGACCGGTCCGCCCGGCTCCTGGGGGGGCTTACTGTCAGGCCGGGTGATGACACACCTGAGCTGCGTTCACGTGGACTCACCTGCTCCACCTGTTTGTTCACCTGTTCAGCCCTCCAGGTTTCTGTGTGAGTATCAAACATCCAAAATCATTCAGGATGAGCAGGCGTGTCCAAAGTTTCCGTAAAACCTTTGAATGTTTCTGCTCATGGAGCTTCATTATTATTATTATTATAATTAATGAGGCAGGGTGTGGGAATCAGTTTGTGTTCACTGGATTAATGTACTGTATTTGGTGACAGGAACTCTGAGGTGGCTCTCACTGGTCCTGATCCTGGTCCTGGTCTTGATGCAGTCTGTAAACTCTGAGAATTTTGAATGAAACCTGGTGACAACACTTCTTTAGTCTCAGATATAATAATGTTAACCAGCCACACAAGTCCCAGGTCCCAGGTCGCAGGTCGCAGGTCACCACAGTGTCTCCGAGTCCATGAAACGTTTTGTCAGAACGATGAAGGTGAAGAAGACGACACCTGAAAGTATTTCGGGGTGTTTGTGTCCCAGCTGGTCGCTCTATAGTCGCAGCGTTGGCGGATCGATTCCCGGCTCTTCCTGTTCACATGGTTTGATCAGAATCAGGTGATCAAAACAAATCAATAAAAAGAGGCAATATTTTCTGCTTTGTTTTATAAAGATTTCAAATTACTTTTAGGGACAGTTTGATTGATTGATTGATTGATTAATTGAACAGGGATATTGATAAACATGACAGTAAACGTGTCAGTTTTAACCCTTTCAGCTGCTCTGTGTATCACTAGTTGTGATGTCATAATAATTTAATATATTTTTAATTAGCAGTTTGAGTTTGTTGAATGTCTGAAAGGTTTTATTGATTTGGACTTCTGTCCAGTGGAAACCAGGTATGTCCAGGTTGAGTGGCTTCACGTCATTGATCCTCCGAGCTTCTAATCGTTTTTTACTGATTTGTAAACCAGGCTGTAAGTCTTGGACGTGGTTTTCTATGGACCTCTCACCTGTGATCAGGTGTGTTCAGGTGAACAAGAAGTGAAACAGGTTGTGGTTCAGGGGCATTCCTTCTGTCTGATGACAAACCTGATCTCACCTGTTGATTATCAGCAGCACCACTCAGGTGAGTCACACCTGTCAGCTCGTTTCACTATAAAACATTTAACTATAAAACATTTAACTATAAATCATTTAACTTTAAAACATTTAATTTTAAAACATTTAACTATAAAACTTTTAACTTTAAAATATTTAACTTTAAAACATTTAACTATAAAACATTTAACTTTAAAATATTTAACTTTAAAACATTTAACTTTAAAACATTTAACTTTAAACACATTATGAGTTTGAACTCTCTTTTTGATTCCTTGTCCATTAAAACTACAGATATGAATATTCTGCACATTTAGTTTCTAACAGCAGTTTTATTTTTTAATTCTTTGGAGGATTAAATCTGTTTTGACTCAGTGAGTCTCGTCTGAAGATAAAAACAGAGACAAAGATTTAAAGTCAGAGAGAGACGAGAATAGAAACAGAGACGAGGAAACAGGTCAGACAGAGAGACAAACTCAGGAACGACAGGAATGAAGAAGAAGAAGAAGAAGAAGACGGACCTCATTCTGCAGCCGGGCGTGTGTGTGTGTGTGTGTGTGTGTGTGTGTGTGTGTGTGTGTAGACACTAATAAAGATACAACACAAATTTAAAGCAAATAAAGAATAAATAACATTAAACTGTAAACAGAATCAGTCTGTTTTCAGGTCTTCTCTTCTCTTCACGTATCTTCTGACCTGATGTCTGTGGATCAATCAACCAAACTTTATTCGTACAGCACATTTCACCTTTCAGGTTGATTGACAAGCTGATAATAAGACAGAACACATATAATCAGGAACACAATAATGCACGGCAGAAATAGAAAAGATAAAATAATAGAACCGGATCAGAAATGTTAGACTCTCAGCATGGATCAATACTGCCTCTGTGAACTGATCAGCAACATGGGATCATTTCCTCACTGATCTGACTGCAGCTCATCAGTGACGATGAGACGCCATCTTTGTTTGGACGGCTTCATGTTCCTGCTCAGTGAGACTCGTTTATTCTCTCCGTTCGTGCTAAAGCTCTGAGATAAAAGCAGCTGCTGTGGTCTCAGTCTGTCAGAGACGGTAGAAAAGAGAAGAGCTCTCACTCTGGACTTGTTTCTTTCTCCAGAAGCTCAGTGATGAACTAAAGTAACGGGGGGTCACATTCAGTGGTTTTAGAAATAATGAACAAACTGTGGAGATGCTGTTTGAGCACCTGAATGTGAGGAATGACCTGAACTTGCTGAGTAAAACAAGAGCAAAGCCTCAGCTTCACTCTTTCCCCTCAGGGAGGCGCTGCAGGCGAGAGTTCTTTACATCGTGCCGTTTATCTGATGACGTCCCTCATGTTTCTCCTCATCAATTGTCTCGTTTTTAACCCTCTGTGGTGGAGCTCAAGACAATGTTCCTCAATGCAAACAGTCAAGGTCCAGACTAAATAACTGACTAACTGACTGAACAACAGCTAAACAATAACGTCACTTCTCTACAAATAAGCAACTCATAAGGAAAAAAACAGAAAACATTTTAAATTAGAAATAAACGAGAAATATTGAGCTGCTGCTTCCTGAATGTTTTTCATTTTGTTCTTTAAATGATCTCCTGAATGTTGCTGAACTCAGA